>CM023454.1:26881429-27041429 GCA_013339765.2 Haemaphysalis longicornis
AAATGATATAGGTAGTCTTGCATTCGTTAAGCTGTAAGGTATTATCGTCCGACCACTTTAACAACATTTGAAAATATATATTTGCTTCATACTGGCGTTCTTTCCTCCAGGTACCGGAGAAAATTATGTTCGTCCCGTCTGCATACATGGCTATCTGGAGTGTAGGAGGTATATGTGGACTATCATTACACAAATTAGAATACATCTTGTCTCAGCTTTATTTTTGCGGACCACCAGGTTTTATATCCAATAACTCCAAAAGAGCGCCGTTTAATTCAGCAAATTGCTCTTCTTTACCCAAATTGCTCCTTTATAGGTGATCGGGTACATCGCGTATTGCCAAGTTTTGAATATTCTCTGCAATATTTCGTAATTGGTAGAGTGAAATGCATTTTGTTGGTTTAAGAACAACCCGAGTGCAATTTTTCTCTGGATATTTTCTTTTATACTCTCTGTGCGGGAATGTGTCTTGTGCCGCTGAAAGTGCGCACATGCATGACACACCAATTCACCGTGCCTGGCGCAGGTAGCGCAGACTACGTGGCACAGACCACGTGTTTCTGATGCCACAGTTGTTATTTAAACCCCTGCAAAATAAACAGCGGGGCTATTCTTGCTTGCCATCGCCGGACTTCCGTCGCCTCCTTTCTTCGCCGACCATGAACTGATAGCCGCGGGCGCTGCTATGTAATGGTGTCAGAAGTTACGGTATCCGCCCACTTTTAAGGTTATCCGTAAAAAGGAGCCATCGAGATTTCGCCTAAACAGAGGCTGCGATCTCCACATCACAACTGGCACCCCCTCCAGGCCTTCAGCAGCCCCCACCACTGGACTTTACAATACCTCGGAGTGGCCGGCGTGCATACAGAACTTCAAGAGCTATCGGTATGCGTCGGGCCTGAATGAGCGCTCGGAGGAGGTGCAAGTGCGCATCCTGCTCTACACCATGGGGCGGGAAGGAACGGACAACTTTGCTACCCTAAATCTTTTTGTTGAATGTTCGAAAAAGTTGGAGCTGGCCAAAAAGACGTTCAACGAGTACTTCATCAAAGATACCAAACGTCGTCTACGGGAGTGCTCGCTTTGAAAAGCTGGAAAAAATGCCTGGCGAGTTTAATGACTAATTCATGACTGCTACACGCGTTGGAGGCAAAATGCGATTTTGAAGAATTGGAGCCGCGACTCACTAGAGACAGGTTCTTCGTGGGCCTGCGGGACGAAAAGCTTTCTAAGTCTCTCCAAAGCTATCCGAAGCTGTCTCTCGCAACAGCTCTGGCGAAGGCCCATGTGAAAGAGGGAGTTCAGCAGCAATAAGCGGAGCTTCGCAACTTCAATAAGGTTGGGGACAGCACTCCGTGCGAACCATGGGCGACGTGTACGTCGGAGGAGTGGCCCGTAGCATGAAACCGCATGGCCGTGAGAAAGCCCGGTGGACTTTATCTCGTTCTAAGGGACAGTAAATTTTTTGCGGCGGCCACTATAATCCAAGGAGTGCTTCAACTGTGGCTTAAAGGGACATTTTCGCAAGGCGTGCCTAAAAAGATGTCTTCAGGCTACCAGCGAAAAGCACGAGTGCCGTGCGTACAAATGACACTAAGAAACTTTTTCTAGGCGCGGTCCAAATGCCTGGCACCCAGGCGCGTTACGTTCAGGTGTTGGTTAACGCAGTGCCTGTTTTCGCAAAGGTTGACTCAGGCGGAGAAGTGCCCGTGAGTCTAGCATCGTTTCCTGGACTTTGCACAATCTCAGAAAAACTGACGAGAGGTGCTAGCGGTGACCAAATAAATGTTCTGGGACAGTTTCAGGCAGACTTTTGGTAGGGACAAACTTTTCGCCTAACCTGTTGTGTCGTCAGCCCTTTGCTCCAAGTACTACTGGGGTTGTCAGCTCTCGAAGCATCTTAACGTATTAAGTTCGCTGAATCTGTCGCTCAGAGAAACTCTGAATACGAGGTTTTGCGCGCTTAGGGTTTTGACAACTTAGCAACTAAGCCCGGGGAGTATACAAGCTGGCTAAACCTGACGCTGTTTCATTTGCAATAACCCCACTCTGCAGGATTCCTATACCGCTTTAGGAAACGGTAAAACGGGAGCTCGATATGATGGAACAAATTGGCGTAATTCTGCCAGTCGAACAGGCAATCGAATGGTGTGCGGCTTTTTACCCGTACAAAAGCACTCGGGAGACGTAAGGGTCTGTGTCAGCCTTACGCAGGTGAACAATTTCGTCTTAAGGAAAGGTATACGTAGCCCACCGCAAACCAAGCCCTTTGCTCGCTTGCCGGTGCAAAATTGGTTTCCAAACTACAGGCAAATTTGGGATTCCACCAGGTCAGACTCAGCGAGGCCTCAGAACTACTGACCATGTTCATTACGCCATGTGGGTGGTACTGCTTCCCTCGGTATCCATTGGGAATTACTTCAGCCCAAGTGTATTTTCAAAGCAGAATGTCTAAAATCCTGGCTGGCCTTCCTGTCGTCGTTCACCTAATAAATTAGATCCCCGTATTAGGTTACAGAAATGAGCAACATGACTGTAGGCTCTGGAATGTCTTAGCTAGGTTGTCCGAGTTTAACGTTATGCTAAAACAAAGCAAACGGTATTTGCGGCACGCAGTATGAGGATTTGGGTCACAGTGAAGAGGGCGTACAGCCGGATCCGGCCAAACGCAGAGCCATTAAAGAGCTGAAGCTTCCGTCAGATATTTCACAGTTGCGCAGTGTTCTGGGAATGGCCAACCATCTAGGCTATTTTTTCCCGAACTTGCCAACCATTGCCCTGCTACGGGCGCTTTTACAGAAAGAGACCCATTGGGTTTAAGGTACAGCTCAGAACACGGCTTCGGTAGCTTGAAAGCTATTATCTACTCTCTAAACTTCCTCTAAACTTCCCAAGATTGCTTCGGCAGACGCCACCTTGTTTGGTGAAGATGCCGTCCTTTTTCAAAAACAACGTAATGACGGGCGGCAGCCGGTAGCCTTCTCTGCGAGGTTATTGACCAAAACTGAGCAGCAATATCGCAAGTCTAAAAGGAGGCACTATCATTACCTTGGGCTGCCGAAAGATTCGACGGATACACACGACGTTTTAATGTGATGTTCGAAACAGACCACGAACCTCTTGGTTAGTTGCTTGGTAAAATACCTATCGATTTGTTTACGCCAAGGGTGCACCATTACAGAATGCGGCTGACGCAATATCACTTCCGAATTGTGTACGTTCCCCGCAAAAGCTTGATAACGGCGAATGCTCTTTCACGAGCGCCGATGAAAGTCAATAAACTCGCCGGTGACTTAACCGCCTCGCAAATGTCGTCATTTGTTAAATCTTGTGTTCAAGGGCTTCGAACGGGTAACAATTTTGTTAACCGAGTTGGTGATGCTCAAAAGACTAACGTTGTTTCTTAAGACTTGTTGAGGTTCTGTCGCCAAGGCTGGCATGAAAAACCAAAACTTTCTTGCTTTCTATTTTCGTACTGGCCGAAACGGCAATAATTGGCAATTTATTGGCATGTGGCTGAAGGGGACAAATTTGGTAGTACAGAGGGCAACACCCTTGTGTATAACACAGGTTTTGCACTTATAGCCTTATCTTGCCTCGGCCGAAAAATATTCGAAGAAAACTATTGTACTATTCTGAAGTATTGACCATATATTTAAACCTCAACGTTTTTTGTGACAAGTCTGAGTACGCGGTTTTGAGAGATAACCAGTTCAAGTCAAAGTCAGTGTTATAGACAAGGGTGTTGCGCACTGTACCTCGAAGGCTAGGAAAGAAGTAGTAACAAAGCTACATGATGGGCTTCAGGGCATCTCCACGACAAGAGCATGTGCCAAAGAATTAGTGTGGTGGTCAGCCCTCGGCAAAGAACTCGCACGGCAAATAAAAGAATGTGTTACTTGTGCGCGCTTCATCGCCAAGAACTGTCCCCCATTGATCTCAACCTTAACGCCAAGTTTCGCGTAGATACGAGTTCGGGTCGACTTGTGTTTTATTAAAAACAATCATTATCTTGTCGTTGTTGACTAGCTTTCGCGGTATCCGGAAGTAGCCCTCCTTCACTCAACAAAAACTAGTGCGGTAATAGAAAATCTAAAAAGCCGTTTTACACGTCATGACATTCCGGGGACCGTGATGACAGATAACGGCTCACAATTTTCTGGTACAGAGTTTCAGAAGTTTTCCCGTGATTATGGCTTTGGTCACATCACTGCAACCTCTAGTTACCCTAAGGCTAATGGGAACGTTGAATGCATGGTGCACACGATAAAGTGCCTGATACTGAAATCCAAGGACCCATACTTGGGTCTGCTTGCCAAAATGACAACCCCAGGTATCTTCGGCTCAAGACCAGCCGAAATCTCCATGGGCTGGTGTCTTCGAACAAGAAATTCAACGCCTTCCCAGCTTCGTGTTTCAGTGCCACCCCAGCTGCTTGCTCTTGCACCAAAGACAGGGCCAACAAGAAGTTGCAAGCACAGCACTACCAAAAATGCCAAAGAGCAAGCGAAATTGCTAAAGTAGCACCGGGTGATAGAGTGTGGGTTACGGACATTAAAACCAGAGGAACGGTGCTAGCGACAGCCCTATTCCACGTTCCTACATAATAGGAACCGAGGAAGGGGTTACGCTGCGGCGTAAAAGTCTAACGCTGAATAGCTTGCCACAACAGGGGAAACGTGAAGGCAGCTATGATTTTCTAACTGAAAGCCAGTCAGCTGAATTGGTTTCAACGTAAAGGGAACCACCAACTGCCTCAACTTCCGCGTATGTGTCTTCAAATTCAGAGGCTGCGATTTCAACTTTCGTACCTTAAGCTTCAGTGAATGTGACCTGGTACGGTAGTTTTGTTAAGCGGCCAGCTCGCTACGGTATCGATGAATGAGGTTTCGTTCGTGGTCCGTTCCACTAAGGGTTCTTGATTTTGTTCATGTATGGACGTTATAAATGCCACGCGCCAAAATCACTCTTTTATATTGCAAATGAGGGGATGTGCTGAAATATTCCGCGTGCCACTGAAAGTGCGCTCTTGCCTGACGCACCGGTTCACCATCCTTGGGCCTTGTAAAGAACCACGTGTATTTGACGTCACAGTTGCTAATGAAGCCACTGCAAAATAAACAGCGGGGCTTTCCTTACTTGCCTATCGCCCGAACTACCGTCGCCTTCTTTCTTTCGCCAATCATAGACTGATAACGCCGTGCGCCGCTATGAAAATGTCCTTAATGTTAAAGAGCTTGCTGTTGTGACATTTGTTTTTTCAAAGGACGCACTGATATGATGAAATGACAATGTGTGTGTGAAGTTTCTTGTTCTATTAGGTATTATATCTTCAAATATTTTTGAAAAACAGTGAACCGAGAGATATACTGTAATTGCACAACTGATCATCGCCACTACCTTTGTGAGTTGGCCTAACACGCGCTACTTTCAATTTTTTAGGAAAAACTGCTTTATTTCCGGCAAAATTACAAATAAAAGCTAAAACGTCACTAATGTCAAAAGCAAAGTGTTATAACGGGGAGTTGGGCAGTATCATTGATGCCAGGTCGGGCTTTGTTTTTCAGTTTAGGAATAAAAGCTTCCACCTCACTCGCGTTGGTCGTACTTAGAAAGACCGAGTTTCGAAGGTGTGGCGATTTCAGTATAGCGGTACTTTTATCTTCATTGATCTCAGCAAGGTACGCCCCTTATTTCATGAAATGCCTATACATTGCAATTGATATTTCGGCTGATTCTACCCGTCTACTATTCAGGCGAGTGACATGCGACTTCGGCTCTACTTGCGGCCCATTATCAAATTCATTCTTTCACAATACCTTTTTGAATCTTCATGTATATCCTCTAAGAAGCGTTCATAGTTTCTGACCTTGGAATTTTTCAGGACACTGTACAGTTTGCATCTATAATTTTTTAATTCTAGGATCAGGTTATGGTCACAAGTTTGCACAAAACACTGATACATTTAGATTTTACATTGAATTCGTTTAAGAAGTTGTTGATCTCTCCAGGGCTTCTGCACCTTTTTGGAATTTGTTTTAAAATACCAAGTCGTAAAACGTAAGTACGTACCTTAAAAATAGGTCATAAACTTTTTTTGAGTCGTTTTGAGCGAAAACTGCCTTCTATTCAAAAACTGTGGCAAGGTTTTACACTGCTCCACTCCGCAAATAGTTATTCTGCACGGAAAAAGTCCTTCACAACTATTGCCACTTGCAGTATTTTTGTGTTGTCAATAAAAAGTTCTGGTAAATGATTATTACGAAAAACAAAAAAGCACGCCAGCTGGAATGTGATAAACGGTGGTATTCGACAGACAGATATCTAGCAGTGTAGCACTATCGAAAGATACCCTAGTCAGTATTTCTACAAGATTGGTGTGTGCATGGCATGCCAATACATTACTTTTTTTTCAGAAAAATGTTATGCGCTGAACTCTTGTCTGTATTGATATTCCCATAACTGCTACCAAACTGGTGGAGCTGTTCAAGAAAGTAGTAAAGGTTGCCAGTCACCTTTCGGTGCTCTATGAACCACTAACGCTGTGGTCTTTCTCAACGTATTGTTAAACACTCGACATCATTATTACTCGTACAAAAGTCCTCAATGAATATGCACGCCAGGCATTCGTTAAAAGCCAAATTCCCACTCCACGTCTCCTACCCCTCTTGGCGTGTCTGAAAGGTGTTTCAATCGCCATCCGTTAAAAAACGAAATCTCATAATTTCTATTCAAACAATATGCCAAAAAAACACAGCAGGTCAAGTTCAGGCCTAAATGTATCACAGAACACAATGTCATGTAACTTGTTTCCCATTCTCCTGGCATTTATATGCATCAAACCTAGTTTAAGACAACCGCTAAATGCTTTGGAAAAAGTGTCAATGTAATAATAGGATTTCCCGCTTTCCATAAGTGTCGCAACAAGATGCAGTGCGTCGAGTTGCGTCGAATACTGCAGCCGGTGTATTCCGACCAGAGGCGCAAACAAGACTTTGCCTAGATCTTTCGCTTTTTTGTTTCTTTAGCTCTGTTCTATTCCATCTTTAAATGTTCACAGCGGTAATTGCACGCACATATATTCATAGATAGAAGCCCTTCAATGGCAGTTCAAAAATTACCTACTATGCGCCAACCCTAACAGTGACAAGAGGCGTTTAGTTTCCTCTGCGACGCTGCGGGGGTAGGTAGGGCAGTCGCGGGAGTCGATGGAATGGCGCGTGTTCATATCCTTGCCGTTGCCGTAGTGCTTCTTGCCCACCCAGCAGGAAGGAGGCCTGGGGCAGCCTTCGTAGTGGTGGTCGTCGGATCACGTTGAACACTTTGAGTTTGATGAACTGCAGTATTTTCCTATATGGAACTAAACTCAACTATTGCTGAAGCGTGGAAGGAATGTGCTATAAATAACTACACCGTGTACACGAAATGTTCAGAAGAGTTTTACCCAGCAGGGCATTATATGCTTTTTCTTGATTTGCAGGATGATGGTCTTGCCATGTTTTCCTTCCCACGATGCATTGAACTTGATGTCCTTCTCCAAGTAGTCGTGATGGTTTTCCTTGATGAGACGTTGGGGGATAGAGTCTGCCTCGATGTCCTCTCCTCTGCCGAATATTTTGATTTTTTGGAGCTTTGTCTTCGGATCTTTTGCGGTGAACTGTTATTTCAAGCTGCTATGTGTCTTGATAGTTTTGTTAGGTCTCTCTATACCTGTTTTACTAGAGGAAAAATCATATCCCTTATCTTGATGGCCTGATATAACATCCTTTTGGCCTATGTCAGCGGGGACAATTGTCTTCTTTATTTTCTAAAGGAGCAACACGGAAAGAAGAATTCACCTCAATACCAGTGCACTTATTCTTTTCTGCCTTGTTGCATGTCCGTCTGCCTGAGACCCTGAGAATCTGAGACCTTGGGTTCGTCTTCAGGGGCCTTATGGGAGCTCCTGAAATAGTGGCACCAACCTCCCTGAGACCTTTGACCTCACCCTATTCTTATTACAGTTCTTCGTCTGCTTCAAGTGCAATTGTTTTTATTCAGAAAGTAGTAGAAAGTCCAATTATTTGCGGAATTCTTCTTCTTGGCAGTTGTTTGAAATCAACATCAAGGACATTAAAATCTGCGATCTCTCTTCTCCAGCTTGTCCAGAAGTGAATCATCCTTGCCTGGATAACTTGTGTCGGCTTGTTGGATGCTGGGAAATCGTCCTCTTAAATTTTCGCGCTTTCACTTATTCTCGTCTGTTGTTCTGTGAAGACGCATTCCCATGCCGACTCCGCCGTTGCGTTTGCGTTTAGGAAGGGAATGGTTTGTCTTCTTTCTATCCCTACACTTTTCCTAGTTTTTCTGTTTCAGCTGTCTCAAAACGAAGCACTTCTTAAAAACGTGTTCAGTGTCCGAGGCCTAATCTGACGGTTCCTCGCGCACTGTGCCTTCGCTTTTCTTTTGTGAGTTCTTTCCTCTGGTTTATATTTGTTTTTTGCGTTTTTCTTTCGTTCGTTTCATAGTGCATTGAGCTGACGTATTGGTCGGCATTTCAGTATTTGCGAATATTTATTACGGTGGCGCTCTGTTATGATACTCGCTTTCACGCGGACTTGGCGTCCCTCATCCTCCTACCGAAGTTACGGTGCGTCCCTTGAGGGATGTGATTTGCTGCTGCCCGGGTGTTTGACACCTGAAAACTTCACCGCAGCGGTTTTATTGCAAACTTCACAAAATTTTCACGTTTCTTTATGTTGCTTGAATGTTGCCTTGACTCACTTACGCCGATGTGCGTACCATTCGCAAGCAAACGAAATAAGCTCACCTTACCATCATCTCACATAGTATTAGCCATGATGACTCACCGACTGCACCTCTCCCATTAGTTCCGTGTCTCCCTCCGAGTTTTGTGTATCCGTTCTTGCAGATTCACAATAATCGTACGTTATGTCTGACTCCTCATTTGCCTTACGGAATAGCGGAGTTGAAATTGTTACTGTTGCGTGCGTACTGTGAAATTTATATTTCATATCTTCTGATCGCGAAAGGTAAGATACTCGCTGTTCGCGCTGCTCGGTTGTCATCGACCTTCATTTACGATTACGCTTGTGAATTTGCCTGCCCAAATTGAAGTTGGGACCTGGGCTCCCGCATTTTGCTGTTTCCATTCTGTCCATTCACGGTTGCCAACCAGCTAGGTATAAAGGGGAAATTGCTTCTGCTGCTTTATTTTCGTATTTAGCGTTGTGGTCACCCCAAACACTGTAGTCCCCGTCATGCTTGCTCGCTGATTCGCTCAAAAGGGCTTCGCAGTCTTTTGTTCCTCATATTCTGAGCCCAGTATGTTGACCGTTATCCGCGCGCGGATGGCGTGCAAGGTAGTGGAGGGGTACCACGGTGTAAGAATATTTAGGTGTGGACACTCGCCCGCCGCCGCGGCTAAAAACGCGTCCAGATCGTGTTCGCCCTTAGTACATGCGCAGACAGCAGCAGCGCGGGGGCGCTGCGAATGAGGGGCCGGCTATCGCTTGCGGAGTAGCGGGCGCCGCTGCGGTGGATGCGCGGCGTGCTTGTCTTTCCGTGTCATTCACGCTGCGTTTAAGTGTTTTGTGCTACCAGAGTGAGGAGTAGACATTATGATTCAGCTACCACGTTGTGTTCGTCAGCGATCACTGCGGCACCAGCCGCAGTGAGCGTTGTGGAACTCACGCGGTACAGCAAGGCGACGCAGTGCGCGGATATCGGGGCCCATGTGCTTTTTTGATGGGAAATCCCTGCGAACGGCACTTGCAATGCTTTGTGTTTTCTCCAGGAAGGCGACTTGTGTTTAAAAAGGTGTGTTACACATAACGGCTATTTTGGCTTTCGTGGAACAACAATAATGTTTTACCTTTGTGCTGAATGTATACATGGGTAATAAGGGGCCTAGACAGAGCAATGCTATTAACACACCGAATATTTATATTAAAATGTGAAAACAAAGATAACAAGAATGTTGGTTTGTTCAGAAGTATGGTACCTTCAGAGCCATGTACGTACCCGTTTTTTAGTGCAGATATTACGTCGATGAAACAAATAACACAGTTATTACTAAAGCAGAAAAACTAAAATTGTTTAGAAGCAGGATCTATTTCTTTTTATTTTTTTACCTGTGGCGTATAGTAACCCCCAAAAATAATTTCTGGATACGCCACTGTGGAAATAATAGACACCGCAATGCAAGGCTTCTAATTAAGACCAAATGGGAATATTCAAATCGTACAGAACACAGGCACCAGTTGCATTCTTTCGCTGATGCCGCAGTCACTGTTACACTCCAGACTTTTGATATAGCGATCCCTGATCAGTAAAATCTCACAATATCAAAAGTCTGGGGGTCACAAGGTCCACGGACGAAATATTTGAGGCTTCCGAAAATTTTGACAAAAAAAAACCTTGCAGAGATAAGGACAAAGAAAGGAAATACCAACACGAGATCTTGTACTTTCCTTTATTCGCCCTGTGTACGTGCAGTTTTTCTCAAAATGGGCGAAAGAAGCAGTTAGCCCAAGTTCCAAATATATTAGAAATAATTGAGGATACCGATGCCGGTATCTTCCATGTGTGTTCAAAGAAGCATTTACACAGGCACACCACATGCCGTATGCCATGGCAGCGATGTGGTTAAGTTTATACAGCCATCGCGGGCCCAGTTTTTACCCGCTGCACATTTTGGTTTAACATAATACGTTTATAAAGCTGTATAATTTGCCCTGCCCTACTAAGTTCGGTGGAGAATTTTGTGGTTCACGAAGTCGCCTTACCACGCCGACTGCAATTGTTCCAAACTGACATCCGCCAATCCCAGTTTAGAGTCGCGTCAGTATTTTCTGTCTGGGCGTGCACGCCTGTGTTTCCGTGGGATAGACAACCGCTCAGCACCGTCGGTATCGTCGTGAAAGCTGAGCTTGATAGAGAAACGCTTGGGAAATTTTCACTGACCATTTTCGCGTCGACTAGGCAGCAAAGAACTGCAGTACCTTAGCCATTAAAATAATGCATATGTATTGTCTTGGTTTAGCTTCGTTCCGGGCCCTCGCGCGTACAACGGCGCAGGCGTCCCGCTACACAGGAAAACCGCGCCGGTTGTGCGCTTAGCTATGGAGGTGGCATTTCTGATACAGGCGAAATACGAAAGCGTCACTGACGTCTCTGGACAGGTTAAAGAACCACAGTTGGACGAATTTTACCATATTCTCCACACGGCGGGCATTCTGTACACGGCGGGCTTGGGCGATTTACACTGCTCAAGCAACCTTTTATGCTACGCGTAGGCTCTTCGGCCCAAATGAGCGAGTGTGTGCGTTTGAGACAACTTTTTATTTTAAAAGGCCGCAAGTAACTACACTCTCGTGAGTCGTGCGGATGATCGAAAAAAAAAATTATTCGCAATAGAAGCGTTTCGACAACGATTTCGGAAGGGTCGCACGAGCGCGTTCTCACTGACGACGAGTGGTGAGCGTGAAAAGGAGTGAGTGAGAGTTGTGAGGCCAGAGTGGGGAGCGTGAGTGTGAGTGAGTGCGAGTGGTGGTGCGGAGGGGTGCGCGTGAGCGCTAGTAAGTGTGAGTGGTGGGGGCGAGTGGAGAGCGTGAGCGGCAGTAAGTGCGAGTTGTGAGAGTGTACGGGTGAGCGCGAGCGCGAGTGAGTGCAAGTTGTGAGAGCAGAGTTGTGAGCGTCAACACGAGTGAGTGCGAGTGGTGGGGACGAGTGGCCAGCGTGAGCGAGAGTGAGTATGAGTAGTTAGCGCGTAGTGGCGAGCGTAAGTACGAGTGAGTGCGCGTGGTGAGGGAGGATTAGAATAAAAATAGTTTTTTGGGAGAGTGTAAGTGAGTGGCACCCAGTTTTGCCGAGCCATGGGCTTACGCGACCAAGCCCTGATCGTCAGTAGGTTCCGTGTTTTCAGCGTAAATTGGCGGTTTTTTTTAAACCATGATTCTTACGTTGATTTCGCTTTTGTTTATGCTCCAAGCAATTTAAATCACGTTTTGAAGAGTTCTTATCAAAATCCACAAAAGTTGGTGAATTCGGGTTTTCTTGCTTTGTGTTGGTCTCTAAACACTGGGCTCCTGCTCTTCATAAAATGAATCCCCATATACAGGGCCAAGGTGTAACGTGGTTCTCTTAGTTTCCTTCGTTAGATTTGCAGTTACTACGACCAGGGCAAGAACTAAAGTTGTTAGGTTGTTAAGTAGACCGTTTTGAGCTACATGAATAGATTTTCAGGTGGTGTCACCTACATGCTGTCCATTCTGAATTTCCACTGGCTGACTTCGCGTCGACCGACTGCGGTATTCTAGCAGGTTTCTCCCAGTAGATGAGAAATTAGTAGTTTTCAGCGGGACATTTTGCTCACCGGAGCTAACTTGGGTGACAGTGGTCCTCGGTGAACTGAAGATCTTCATGGCTCGCGGACATACAGGCTGTTCTGACAGTTTTGGTGCCGCACACATAGGTGAATGGTTACCGTGTAGGGTCCGTTTCGGTTGTGTTGATTGGTCCGTCCGGGCGTCCAATCGATGATGTTTAACTCGAATGGCCTGCAGGTGATTTTGAGACTGGTATGAGCACACTTAAGAAAACTAAAAAAAGGCAATTTATCCGTGCGCGCGGACGACCACGGGTCAGTGGATTTGGCCATGGTTGCCGAATTCGCACAACGCTCTATCATCCGCCATGCGGGTGTTCTATTACATGTTCTTCCTCGTTACCTGATCCACACCGATGCTCGTGAAAGTAATGACACCCGTCGGAAACTCACGGAAATTGCGTAACGACGCACTCAATCGCTTACCCAATTACAAAAAGTGAAATTGATAAAACAGGGAAAACAAAGACGGGCATTCTAAATTTCTTACCTGTCACTCCACTGGCCTGTTCGATAACCACCTGTCAAAGTGGTGAACCTTGGTGCACAAACAAGACGGCGTTATAAAAAGAAAACAAAAATAACCGCAACGAACTGTGAAGCAAAACAAAATATCACTCGATGACTGGAAAGATGGCGTGTGAAAAATATCTGATGCAGTGTCCGATGGCTTACTCAAGACGTACTTTTTGAAAAAATTGTGCACTGACGTGCGACACTTGTGGCTATCGCAATGCTGCTAGTCGCTTCTAGCGCTCTCAGTCACGGTTCCGTAGGCGCCGCAAATTAAATCTGACGGTTGCAAACGCGCCTCGGTAGCTCTTTTAGTAGCCGCGTCAGAGAGCATGCTGTGGTTGCTTGATATGTACTGAGGTTGAATGTAATAAACGAAATAGAAGGCGTTTCGCAACTGCTTACCCAAGGGAAAGACATTTACTTTCTTAGTATATGCTTTCACAACACTATGAATAAATAACGTCTCTTGAGCGCTCTTTCGCCTCAGTCGGCCTTGTCGTGTAAAATCTAGTGACCATCATCAATACAAAAATGATATCTTCTTCAAAAAAATCCCCCTACCTCCCCGAAGGAAATCGTGCGGAAATGCGAATGCATTGGGTGCACCGAATTCTTCTTTGCGGTATCGTTGCTGCGTGGGCATCGACCTCACCGACTTCCATCGCTATCAAGGCGCCAGTCGGCAAGCAGTCACGGAGAGAGGCGCGCGCTCCCTGCATTTATATGCGCAGCGAGCGGAGAGGGGTATGCTGAGATGAGAGAAAGACCCGCGCCAGCCCGCGCGCGAGCTCTCTCTCCGCCCCGAGCTCCGCGATGGGAGCGCCCTCACACGCCGAGCGCGCTCATCCTCTCCCCTTGCCCTCCGCTACTCCACACCTGCTCCGGTTGCTAGGCGCGCGCCACAGCTGTTGCTAGGCGTACGCCGCTCAACGACGCAAGACAACCCGCGGCTAAGAAATGCATTCGCATTTAAAAAGCAATAATTACACCAGCCGCGGAAACCGGATGAAGGCTTCATGGCGTGGGGCTTATTATTATACCGAAGGCAATTCTCACCATGTTTTCATGGTTGTGCGCGGGATAGCCGCTGGCCGCCTTAACAAGTAATTTAAACTGGTTTTGCCTAAAAAAAGTTTGTGCTCTACTCTGTGAAGATGGATAACCTGCAAAGCTGGACACATTCCACGACGTGCACCAAACAAAATACGTTTGTTGTGATGTGAATTGGAGCATACTTCTTAGCCCATTAGCTAAATGAACCTCTGAAGGATCCAACCTTTGTTCATGCATACAAACATCAAGCTGTCTGTGTCCCTTACTCGTCGAGAGCTTCTTACTGTTTGTGTAACACGCCAACCCAATCCGTTCTACAACTAATGACTCTGGATACGTCCCACTGAGCCATTTTAACCTCCGCGTTTAAACCTCGCACTAGACCAGCGGAGGTGCCATCCATCATTACGGGCATATAACCTATAGCTGCTCGTGCACGCCCCCCACCTCCCTCCTACAAGCCTAAGCACGCATAAGTCGGCCACCGGTCATGTTCGCGTGCTTATAATTGACAGACGCATTCGAAAGTATCCCCTGAAAGGCCTCTGAAGAAGTGATATTGGCTCATGCCGGCGTTCCAAGCTGGCAAGTTGCTATTCTTCCGGGAGGGATTTGCCACAACTCAACCAGCTGAACATGAGGTGGTAACGGCGGCGCCAGCAGCTTTCCGTTGTTCTTGCGCGCATTCGTGCTTGTGTTCGGGCCAACGCTGCAATTCTTGCTGTTCTCCCTCCAAACGAATGGCATACAACTGTTCCATAACGATCTAAAACCTGGAAGCGCTTGAGCTCTGTTCTCACGTACAAACTTGTGGCTGTTCGTTCCCTTCCCCCTCGTGGGCATCTTACTGTATTTGTAAGATGTCTGTGTAACGGATCAACCCGCTCGATTAAGCAGGAGAGCGTGTAAACCACGCTAATGTAAACCGCTAATATAAATCGCTCACATTTGCGCAATATGTTCAAAGGCGACCTAATACAACGTTCTCACTGCTCCCTTTTCGGGGCTAATTCAAAAACAAAAACAATTCGTAACATGCTAAAGGCGGCGGCGGTGCGCTGCAAGGTAGCAGCGAAGTAGCCCAAGCCACCGTGCGTTCGCTTCCTCAGACAGACCAAAATGCGCCGTTACCGAGAAGATAGCGGCCTGCGCTCAGCACAAATTTGATTCTAAATAGTATTGTAATCTGCAGTGCATTTTTTAACGGCCATTCGTGCTTGCGTTTTTTTACGCAATCATCTGATAACCGCACTACCGCCGTTAGCTTCCGACTGCGCAACTTGCTAAGGGGAATCAGCGGAGGAGAGGGGAAAATAGTTGTGATAGAAGTGCCAGCAGGGCAAGAAGGAGCCCCGGAGCTGTGCCGAGTAAATCGATGACAACGGAATGAAAACTTCAGAGGTTAGACATATACTGCTTTGGAGTAAAACTAGCACAGATTTCACGCGCAGAAGTGCTGCCCTTATGTAATTGCGTAGATTCTGCTGACTTCCAAGGTGTCACCTTGAACAACATTATTGTGGGTCAAAGCTCAGTAACCCAAGTGCAGCTTTTCTGGCACAAGTGTCAAGCCTGTGAGCCGGAAGGCTACACGCATTGCCGCGGTGGCCGCTTTTCTGATTCAGGAGATCAGCAAAACCACCCGTATGCTCGAGATTTCGGCCCACGTAAAATATGTCCAGCTGGTAAAAATTATTCCGGAACCCTTCACTATGGCGCGAATCATTGCCAGTGAACCGCCGGTGCGTTTCAAGCCTGTAAATAAAGCCTGTACATTTTAGGCGTGTATACAAAAGGCACCTTTATATACTGGTGCACCAACACAACACTATTAGGTTATTTAGGAACTGGTCACCATTACACGTACGCTAGAAACGAACCGCTATATAAGAAATATAAATTTAGCGTGGCTCAAGCAAGCTGGAATTTAAGCTCAAGGTTGCGTACCGCATGCCAGTTAGGAACATTCTACTGGCGCAGATGGAAAATACGATGTGGTTTTTAGATTGAAATCATTTCCTCCCACCGAATGCTCGTCGTTTCCTTGGCTCTTTTGTGCGTGCGGCGACACCAAACAGGAATAAATACTGCAGGATGGTTTCAAGCTGGGCTAGTTGGAAAGACATTCTTAGATAAAACCAGAGCGAACTCAGACGAAGATGAAGTAAGTGTATCACAAGGATAGCCGCTGGCTGTCCTTGTCCTTGTGGTACACTTACTTCGTCTTCGTCTGAGTTCGCGCTCGTTTTCTCCATGGAATAAATAGCCACGACAGGTCTCGAGCGTGTTCAGTAACAAAGTTTGCACTGGCTGGTTATGCTGCAAAAAGGACTGTGGCTTTCCATTTTGCTGCAAACTATCTCTACCTGCCGGATTTCTTACCTCCTTACATTCTGTCATGATTAACGGGGCAATCCTCCTTGGAAATAAAGATGACGAGACATAGCGGAGCCAGAGGTCGACCAAGATGAAGACGAAGAAAGACAAGGCAAATTTCCCGCGAAGAGGGCGGACAAGTGACGAGGGGACGCGATGGAGGCACGTGGAGAAATAACCAATGTGGTGGTGACCCGTTCGACGTACACGGGTACAGCGAATGCAAGAGTGCCGCGACGGCCGGGCAAAGGCTATTTCAATCCCGGGGCACAGGCCGGGAGGGGAAGAGAGATCAGAAGAACGCCACAGCAGGAAGGTCAGGTGGCACGAGTCCGAGGAACAAGCCGGGGGTACGAGGCAACGCCATCGACCAGAGCCACGTCAGCCTGGGCCGGAGTGGACCGACGTGGCATCGGCTCCTACGTCCGCGTCGTACTACCAACCGGTGCTTTGCTGGCCCCAGCGGCGACGGTCTGGCGCCTGAGTACAGCGAGCACGCACCGTCAACTGACGCCTTGGCGGTCCCCACGCGGCGACGTTCCCGGATCTTCCCGATGCTACCGGCTTCCAAAGCGACGGCCCCGAGGCTAGGGGTTGCTTCCTGCTACGAGGGCTACCACGCGGAGTAGCTGAAAAGGGGTCCACCGTGTGACTACCACGCACACCTACGTCGGTACCACCACAACCAGCACCGCGCCAGCGGACAGCGGACAACTGCGACTACCAGCGTGTCACGGCCCCTCTACGGGTACGACACGTCAGCGCCGGAGACAGCGGTAGGCGCGTCCGCTAGGGACTTGGTATCATATGACTATTGTTGCTATGATTGTTAACATGGACAGTTGTATATAATGAAAGTAGGACGGTTTGTTTTATTAGGGACTTCAGTGTAGCGACTTTTGGTTTGGTTTGTGCTGCCTCGGTTGTTGGCTTTTCTGGGTTTTTGTTACCGATGAGTATTTCGGAATTGCTTTGGTTGAGGGCTTTGTTTGCTTTGTTGTTTATGTTGCGTAGGGGTTCTAGTTGTGCATAAGAAATGTGTTCTGTGTTAAACGTGCCAACGATTCTCCCGTGTCCATTCTTCTGAGCTCGTCGAGACGTGCCACAAAACGTGTCAAATAATTTAGGCGAGACACGTGACTGGGCCAATCCTGGCAGTTGATATGCCAAGATCCGGGCAGGCTCACCAACTATTTGTCACGTTTTGTGGCCCAGAACAAAAACCCAGAAAAGTCAACAGCCCAAGCAGCCAAACCAAACCAAAAGTCGCTACACTGAAGTCCCTAATAAAGCAAACCGTCCTGGTTTCAGTCTATTCAAGACCCATGTTAACAATCCAAGCAACAATAGTCATATGATACCAAGTCCCTACCGGACGGCCCTACCGCTGTCTCCGCCTCTGACGTGTCGTACCCGTAGCGTGGCCATGACACGCTGGTAGTCTTAGTTGTCCGTTGTCCGCTGCCGCAGTTCTGGTGGTGGTGGTACCGACATAGTTGGCGTGGTAGTCACACGGAGGACCCATTTTCAGCTACCCCTCGTGGTAGCCCTCGTAGCAGGAAGGAACCCCTGGTCATCGGGTCGTCGCCGTGGAAGCCGGTAGAATAGGGAAGCTCCGGGAACGTCGACGCGTGGGGACCACCAAGGCCTTAGTTGAAGGTGCGTGCTGGCTGTACGCAGGCGCCCGACCGTCGACGCTGGGGCTATCAAAGCACCGGTTGGTGGTACGACGCGGAAGTAGGAGCCGATGCCACGTCGGTCCACTCCGGCCCCGGCTGACGTGGCTCTGGTAGATGGCGTGGCGTCGTACCCCCGGCTTCTTCCTCTGACTCGTGCCACCTAACCGTCCTGCTGTGGCATTTTTCTGATCTCTCTCCCCCTCCCGGCCTGCGCCCCGGGATTAAATAGCCTTTGCCCGGCTGTCGTGGCACTCTTGCATTCGCTGTCGTCGTACGGGTCACCACCACATTGGTTATTTCTCCACGTGCCTCCATCGCGTCCCCTAATCACTGGTCCGCCCTCTTCACGGGAAATTTGCCTTCTCTTCCTTCGTCGTCATCTTCGTCGGCGTCTGGCTCCGCTGCGCCTCGTCATCTTTATTCCCAAGGCGGATTGACCCCTTAATTATGACAGAGTCTATGTCAGCACAATCGGAGACGACCCGCTCCCAAAGAGCAAAAAAAAAACAACGCTACCTGTTAAAGTGAAAAACAGTTTGCGAGAAGAGTGACACGCCGCATTCCTAGTTAGAAAGATCAGACTTACTGGTAATGCCGGAACTAAGAGGGCGGTTTATTATGGCGAAGCAGAGAACAATTCCGGCCATTTTTTTTGTTTCCCTTGAGATGTACGCACGCTTTATTGCAGCCGACCACCATAAAGAACAAAAGTAGACAGACTGCACGCCGAAGGAAATGACACAACACAGGAAGAGAGGCGTGTTGCATTCCTAATTGCGAAGCCGGCGATGGTTGGCACATCTTCAGTTTGGACTGTTGCATTCCTATCTGGAGTAAAATAATGCCTGTAGGCGCTTTTCGTTCACTCCAACAAATTTGCGCACCTATTGGGATCAGTTTTTCATGTATAACACACATTAAACACACTGAATCTGAAATAGGGAGGGCAACTTGCGCGTCGTGAGCCATAGAGTAGGCCATTTTTCAAAACTTACCACGGCTGCTAAGACTCCAAATCGTACGGCGGCTTTACGTCCTTGAACACGAAAACCAAGACGCCGTTTTAAGTGCCCCTTGCTAATTTTGTGCGGGTGCCTGCACGAGACCGCGAAGATGAATTTATTGTCATGCAGAGTGCACTTTAAAGATGGCAGCGATATTACACGAACAGGGGTTGAGAACACTTCTGGTTATATGGTGCACCTAGAGCTAGAGCTGGAAGAATGTCGCTCGCTTTCATATCGAAGAGCACGATAAACCTTCTGGCCACGTTTTGTAAATGACATAATCACAATTTTGTTGCCGACATTTTGCATCAGATTCGAATAAAGCTAGGATGGTTCAAGTGACACTCAATGTGAAAAAAGGTTCTTGCAAAAGCACAAAATAGAATACTCAGTTATGGATCGTTCGGGATTGATGACACTTCAAAGATTGTGTTTATCCTGGTCATCTATCGTTAACAACCAACTGGTTGAGATCACTATAGCAAGGAAGTATGTATAACAGTGTATAAGTGATTACACAGCAATAAAACACCCTAAAGTCAAAGGGGAATAAACACCTACCATAAAAATCGCGTCACTGGAATATGTAGACTGAATAGCATATTTTGCGGCAACAGAGCACGTGACATCATGAATTCCTCTTTTTTTGTAAGGTTCCTTCACCTGCATTTATATAAATGCAAATACATCAAAGTGTAGTTAGTTCGAAGCTTTGGTCCTGCACGGGCGTGAATTGCTTCCACATAAAAGCTCGGTAACTCTGCAAATTACACGATTTCTTTATTTTGTTATTCATCAATTTCGGCTTTGAATTTAACGTAATCGAGTTATCAAAAACATGGTATGCAATTTGAGTAGTCTGAAGCTCCCTATGTATGAAACATTTTTGTTAATACTGAAGCTCGGCGCAGAAAGGTTGTGTGTCCTTGTTCCATCTGCTATCAATTGTGAGTTGCATGCGCAGTTAACCTTGGCGTGTTATGACTGCAAAAAATCATCTATTCTTTTGTTACAACAGTATATGTTCTGCACTGCGCCACCTGCTTATAAATGATCAACTGGCGCTTCTGGCTGGATAGAGAGTTTTTAAGTATATAATGACAATAACTACAGGCCAATTTTCGCAGTGACTTTATTTTGACCATGTTGCGCAAGACCCCTCTTAAGCTGAATTTTGACACCCTGCTTGATGCAAAAGAAAAAACCGAATCTCAATACTGTGCAGGCATCTGAAATTTCTGAACTCTTCATTATAGATGTGAATTTTGCCAGCAGGTAGAAAATTTAGCATTTTTTTCTGCAACCAGAGTAATCAGTCTGGGACTTTTATGTTTGTTCCTAAACAACCTACAAAACTATCTGTATGAAGGTATCACTTCTGGTAATTATTACATATAACTATTGTGGATAGCGTTAAAAGTGCATTTCGAAGTGTCGCTTGCAAAATAAAATGTGCTTATTGTTTAAACAGTGTCCCACGTGGTCATTGACAAATCCTTAAATATTGAGAAGTGTTTTCTTATGAAAAGCAACCCAGCGGAGAAGTAGTAAAAGTGAGGGTTACCCAAATTTTTATTCGACCTATCCAAAAAAAGATAGGCTATACGAAGAAATTGTGATCAAAGAATCGTTTTAATTTCGAGCATACGAGAAGTGACATTACGGTAAAAAATAGTTACCATGGTGACTGTTTGATGCTGCCTTGCTCGTATTGATGTCTTTTGAAAAATCTGACGAGGGAAACAATATTGTCAAAATAAAATTAAAGTTTATTTAAAATATTTGTCCTATTTATAAGAGTGGTAACACCCCAAGGCTTGACGAACAGTTCGCAAGCCCACAGATCAACGTTAGCCTCTTCTTCCTCGAATCAAGGACCGACCAGTGTCCCAGGATGTTGAAACTTCGTAGTTTGTTTCCACGCGTGAAGCATCGGTAAAATCACCCTCGGTTGCGAAAGCACCGCCCGGTGCTGGCTAATAGTGGCGATCGGATATGTGTCCGGCAGGCTAGACACGCGGAAATGGTCCGAAGGTGACAACTTGGATGTGGAGGGCATAAGAGGAGAAACTTCATAGGTGTTATCCGTAACCGGTCGCAGCACCTGATGATGGCCGGCGGGCGAGTATTAACATACCCGAATGGCTAAGCCGGCAAAGAGGCGTTCACAGGAGGCCCAAGTGGCAACCGTCAAAGACAATGCGGTGCCCATCGTCATAACATGACCTTTGGGTAATATGGTAATCACACCGGTAGGTGCGAGCGACAATCACGAGCCGGCATCATGGCATCATGGGCGTAGGCTCTCAGTGGGGAAGCCGTAGCAGGCAGTAAAGTGTTTATTAAAAAAGTCGGCTCCCCGCCATACAAAACAATAAAAGTGCGATAGCCACTTGTATCAAGATTTAAAGAGGTATAAGAGATTGTGAAATCTCCAAATAAAGCTTTGCAGTCAATGTGATCAGATCAGACGCTACATGGGCCAGCATTTCTGTGATTTTGCGCTTAAATAGCTTTGGTCAGGTTATTTTTCTGAGGATGATACGCTCAGGTCAACTTGTGCGGGTTAAGCACGAGCGAAGCTGGTTGGCGACGAATTTAAATAAAAAGGAATGGCCACCTGCTGCGAGAAGTTCCCGTAGAGCACCGTGCCTCAAGGTGATGTTTTTAAGAAAGAAGTCGGCAACATCGGTGTTATGGCTTGTTGGCAAGGCCCATTTGATGGCATAACGAGTGGCGCAGTCAGTTGCAACCCCAATCCACATATAGGAAGGAAAGAGGCCAATGTGGTCGAAGCTGTTCTAAAAGAAGGGTTTGGTAGGACTAACCATAGAATGAAAATGGCCTTCTGGGAGAAGGCACTCTTCTTGGCGGCATTGGCACAAGTCGCAAGCGTGGATATCGTTTGACTGACTTATGAAAAGCTGGCCAGAACATTCGGTTATTCCCGTAACAATATTCTTATGTGAGTAGCCCTCGTATATTACCCTGTGTATAAAATAATTTGCAGACATCAATGGTACACGTGTTTCCCAGTTCTTTTTATGATTCATGCCTGCACACTGTAACCTAGAGGCACTACAGTACCCTGAATATAATAACTTTCACAGTATTTTTTTGTTTATCTCGGTTCTACGAAAAATAAGTTTATTCTTTTTGGTTTAGCAACAGCGTTTCTGATTATAATTGTTTTCATATCGCTTCACCAAGTACTTCCAAAAAGAATTCACCAGCAAGTTCACCGGGTGCAATTCGCTGGTATTTCACGTCTTGTACTCTCACGCGGATGCAAAAAAAACTTATTAGGCGCCCCCCGGCATCGGCCTGCGCCGACACTCGTGAGCCTCGCCGTGAAGCCTGAAGGGTTTTCTGTTGTACCATAACACATGAATTGTACCACGGGCAAAAAAAAACGTAGCGCAGCACTAAGGTGTTGGAGTGGTTTATCCTGCGCCACAAAATTTCGCCAAGATGTGTGCTCAAGTGCCCAGCCGCGTGTAGAGAAAAAGCACAAAGGGCAGTTGTATAGTGCAACACAAACCAAGGCTTGTCCAGCGTAATACCGGTATATGTTATCGGCTTCCTCTGTCTTCTGGCAAGAGCTATATCTGTCCACTGGTCGATGCTTCCACATCTGCCAAGGTGATTATAGACGTTCTCAAAATGAAACCTCCTACTACCGGCTAGCAGACCACTGCCACACTTGCGTCCGCAAAGAAACCTCACGAAGGGGCAACCGTTTTTTCCAGACGCGCCTGGCAGACAGGGCGGGAAATTATTGAAGCGCTTGATATTCCTACGTTATGTTACCCACTTATCAGCCCAAGAGTGGCCGTCTGTTTACTCTTCTTGAGTTTCTTGTTAAGGCTCTGGTGGTTTACTAATGCTGAGGTGTGGTAAAAGGGGGTGTGTGCGATTTAAATGCCTTGTTTTCCCACTCCCTCTCTTTTATGTAGCAAACATTTATATTCCCCCGCATCCCGTGAAAAAGGCTATTGTCAGTCAGTGCTCGTCCTGTCCATTACCTTCGTCCACGTCTTTTTTTCGCGCTGTTTCACAGATTGGCGCCGTACCAACTTGGCCGGCTTACCCGGTTACAGTGTAAGCCGTTCATCCCATCCAGAAGGAGGGAAGGTTAGCCGTCCCTATGTTAAATAGTGTTGGTGATAACACGGAACCCTGAAGTAGAGCGAGGCAGCTTGATATTTTTAGACCGAGTGTGTCACGAACCCGCTCTCAGTACTGGTGGTCTCAGAGGAAATCTTCACAAAAGCGAGTGGCTTCCCCTACATTTCTTGGTTGCATCAGCATTTTATAAATGCCTCATTAACTACAGAGAATGCTACTTTACGTCGATGGCGACCACCAAACGGGGATCACATCATGAGATTTAGGCCGTAACTTATTCGGAAAGATTTTGTAAGCTGACTAGAGGTAATGTTTCCAGAACCCTGTTTGACATGGATGGAGCTCGGCTCTTGTTGTTGCTGCTGTTGTTGTTTCGGGGTGTGTTGTAGTTTCAAGAGTGACTAACTCCCACTTTGTCGGTCTTGACATAGACGAGGATGGGGGTCCCTCCATAAGGACAAAGAAATTGACCCTAAGTATACAGGCACCCTAGCTCGGCTTCGCGGCGAACCTACTGTGGGGGGTGTAGGACCGCTTTCTTTGCATGTTGGCAAGCGTCCAGTTGATTCCAAAGCTGACGGGCGAGTATAACGTCTACAGACACAGAAAAAAAGATAGTCTATAGAATACCTTATCCGCGAAGCCATGCGCTTTGAAGCTTCTCTTACACGCAAGCCTCATGCCAACAACGCATCAAAAGAACTTAAGCCAGCAGAGCTATTCTTCGTCAACTTGGTCAATGACTGCACATGAAGCTTCAGATACACTAACCACCAGAGTCATGCCAACAAATAGCCATCTTTGACCAACATACCATTCCCGAACACACAAGCACCGCACACCTGACACTTTACGGACGAGCCGGAAGGACACACCTGAAAAAGAACGACACGCCTGAACGACACAGCTGCCACCGATTACGAATGGGTGCAGAGGATATAAATAGAATAAGATATTCAGAACGATCACACCGCCGTAGCGTGGTACTGTGACAAGACTGAAACTGAACGAAAAAGGATTATGCGCTGTACAAAATAGGGAAGGCAGCAAAAATTAGGGACTCGCTAATAGAGACGCTCCGTGTTATATAATTGCTTTTAGAAACTCTTGGGAGGCAAAAACCACTTTTCTGCCAGTTACAAACTTTAAGAAAGTCCTGAGAAAATGCTGAAATATTACCACGCGCGACCACAACACCAAAAAAATTATTGCACTTAGAAGATATCATCGACCGGTAGGGCGCACCCTTATCATATATTTGGTTCTCTTGGCATAAGGGAATACCGGAAAATAGGAAGGCACTCTAGGGAAGGCGGGAGATGCTTTCCGACCCCTATAATTTCTCCTTCACGACGAAAGAACGTCTTCACTGCGCTACAAGCATCGACACCTGGCAGTTGTTTGGAGTTTCCTTCCAGACGAATTAGAAATGGGAAGGAAGGGCGTTGAGTAAAACTTCGAGGTAGCTATTGCTAGAGCACGTGTTGGGCTACGTGTCGCGCTCCGACTTCGTCTACCCGAAGAGGATGACCTTATTCCATTCGGATATGACCCGTAGTGAACAGGCACGCTCTGATGTACTCGAAGCAAAACCGCTACAACGCCGGTGATCGTGGCACGCTTCTATCTACACCCCTTCGATGGCATCTGGTAAACAGGTGTAGATCACGAGACAGACGTGTTGCTGACCTCAACATCGGAAATAAGAACTGCACTGGCTAGCCGGTTCATTGAACACAGGCCCGCTCTCATCCCTGATCAAGTGAGACGACAACTGCGCTGGTAGTGGTAGGGAACCCATTCCTAAGTGTTTTTACAACACAACGTTCTGGTCTGCGACTTTTTTATTAGCTTGAGAGGCCACCAAACAGGACCACATTTAAAGGAAATATGAAGAGAAAACACAAATTTGGTTCATTCAAAAGGTTGCCTCGTTAGAATAATACTGACTCGACTTTTATCCTAAACAGCGCTGAAATTAGCTACACAAATAGGAAAAAAGGGAATGGCCATGCGACTTTCTAGCACATTCCCGCAACGGAATTTATGATGTCATACCAGACAGCTCTGCAGATTTAGGGGAGAGTAGACAAAGCAAACGAAATGGCTAGAGCCTATAAGCTTGCCCAACGAGCGTTTGGGCTTAAATTTATGGCGCATTCATTTTAAAGCATAAGAATAGTGGGAAAAACGGTGGGAGTTACGAAAGCACACGTAAAAGTAGAAGTGCCGATGCGTACTCGTGTTGGAACTGCGCGCACTGTGCTTGGTTTCGCTGCACAGGAATTCAAGGCTGTCGGTTTGATTCAGGCGACACTGGCCGATTGACGCAAACGACGATATCTTACGTGACCCTATTATATGCGGAGCATCTTATAGCTCCGGGGCATGTCCCGCGTCGGCGTCCGCACTCACACCTGCGCATGCTCAACTCTCCTCCTTACCTCTCTCCCTGAGCCGCGCGATACTCCCGCCACTTCTTCTCTCGTACCAGTTGCGTGCACTTCAGCTTTCGCGTCTCCCGCGTGCTCGCTTCTGCTTTCGCGGCGCATGCTCGGCGCTTGGGCATCTCTGCTCCTCTCGTCTCCTGTACTTCAACCTTGAATGTAAATCGGGTAGCGCGCCGTGCGCTTTCAGTTCAGTGCTTGCTGCGGTTGACTCCACTTCACTCCGTTCTTCTGATGAAGTGTGATGGAAGCCACAGTCCCGTCAGTTAGTTGGTTGGCGCAAGAAAGCGTCAGCAATCAAAATCAAAGTGCACACTTCAAGTACTAGCACGCTGCTCAATAAACACCTTTGTTAACCGTTTCACCTTGGTCTTCGCACTTAATAAAGAATAATTAGCCCCATCTTCCCGAAGGGAACGCTGAGTACATGTGGGGCATCGTTGGCGTTCACCTGCATTTCCCCCAAATTCGACTACGAACCCAACGGAAACATAATGGAACCCCGAACATGCTCCTCATCTACTCAGCGTTCCGTTCGGGAAGATGGTGCTAATTTTTTTTGTCGAGCGGGCGAACGAGTTGTCTCGCTGAACAAGGAGGAGAGAGTAGAGGAACCACTTTATTTATTTAACAATCATTAGTTTGATTATTGATGGGCTTTTTCTTGACTCCGTGAAGTGGCCAGAAGACCTTGCTTCGTGGAGACTTCCAAATCCCAGTTCACGGCCTGAATTTGGGTCTCTGGCTCGGAGCTGTTCACCGCCGTCTCCCACTCTCTTTGCTTAGAGAGAAGCCATTCGGCTTTAGGTTGAGCTCAGGGCATTCATATAGGATGTGTGCTTAGTCGGCTTTTTCGGCCTCGCACATTCTGCACTGTGGGGTGTACAGACTTGGCTAAGTTGGGGCTAATTTATAAGGGTTCAGAAATGTATGAGATTGGAGTTGCCTCTATGTCGCCTGCTGGATTTTTGTTAGTGAATAATGAGGGGCAGGGCAAACAAGTCTTCCATTTCTGTAGTGAGGTGTAATCTCTTGAAATGTAACCATACGCTCCTTAGACCCTCGTAGGCACGATTGGTCCACCGTCCGGTTGACGAGTTCGCGGGCAAAACTGTTGGCCGCTTCGTTCCCTGGAATGGGACGAGTGCGCCGGAATCCCGATAATCTGTATCTGGCGGGGTTCTAGCTGATTTCTTAATAGACTTTCAGATGCCGCTTCGTGAATTTCGTTTTTGTCGCACAATTACGCACAGCCGTTTTGGAATCGCTGAAGATAAATTTTGCTTTGGTACTAATAATTCCAGAGAAATTGTTGCCTCTTCCGCTTCTTCCGGCCGCGTGCCATAAACAGTGGCTGCGGGAATGTGCATGAGTTTGTTATCGGCGGCTGCTACTGCAAAGGCATCCTGCATTTTGTATTCGGCTGCATCCACGTAGACCACCTCCTCGCAATGTTTAAACAATTTTTCGAGTGCTTTGGCTCTAGCGTTTCTGCCTTTCCTTGTGATGAATAGGGTGCATAATTTTAGAAAAGTGTTAATAGTGAGGTGCTGAAATATATCTCTAGGGACTGGGATTTCTTTTGTTTGTGTTCCTTCATAGGATATACTTAGATCCTTTAGGATGTACTGTCCTGTCGGAGTCTTCAATAATCTTTCCTATTGAGCGATTCTATGGGCCTCTATTAATTCTTCGACGGTATTGTGTGGGCCCATTTTCAGAAGTGTATCAGTCGGAGTACACCTCGGTAGGTGCAAACCTGCTTTGTACGATTGCCTAATCAAACAGTTTACTTTCTCCTTCTCCGCCTTGTGTAAACTGAGTTATGGAAGGGAGTAGACAAAGCGACTCAGAACAAAGGCTTGAACAAGCCTTGTGAGGTCTCTTTCTTTCATCCCCCCATGTTTATTCGCAATGCGGCGAATTAGACGGTTCGTCTGATGCACGCAAGCTGCGAGTTTACTGAGCTTGGTGGCATTTTTGCCATTGCTTTGTAAGTACATCCCTAGTATCCTGATTGTTTGAACTTTGGGTACTAGTGCGTTATTCATGCAGATTTCTACTGGGACTGGTGTATCCTTGGCTTGTCTCCCTGGCGCTTAACGCATTACCAGGACCTCTGACTTTTTAGGAGAGCAAGATAAGCCTATAACCATAGTCTGTTCCGAGACAATGTCACCTCCGGTTTGCAACGTGCACTCTATTTCTCCGTCGATGCCTTTCGTTGTGCACAACGTAATATCGTCAGCGTACTGCGAGTGGGCCAGATTAGGTGCTGTCGGTAGCTGCTTGGTCATGCGTATGAGCAAAACAAGCCAGGAACAAATGCGTCAACAAACAAACCAAAGGCAGGAAAGGCTTGCATCGGTGTGGTGGCGCCATTTATGTTCACTAACAGTAAACAAGGCCCTGTGATGTCATTGCAGAGAATTAGAACAGACAGTTTAGCGGGAAAATCTCCATTTTAACCTAAATAAATATTTTTTTGAGTTAACAGAGCATCGTTTGCACTCGCACAAGCGCTGGAGGCACTATAAATAAAAAGTTTCGAATAACACAAATTTGTGTTTTGTCTTGATATTTCCTTTGATAAAAACGCTCAAAAACCCCACCCACCAACTAATTTTTACCATCGCTTTCTATGGTGCTGACAAAGGCCAAGGCAATCGATTTAAATTATTAGAATTTATTAAATTAACACTACACCAAGAAAACATAGAAATAAAAGATAAGAATGCTTGATCTTTTGTTTCCCAAGGTGTGACTGTGTCGATTTGGGTTATGAACGTGGTTTGTGTGTGTTCCGTATGTCGGTTTTGAAGGATCACAATATTACGCTTCAGGTAGACGGCGATGTTCAATACAGTTGCATGGCAGTTTTGTCATTGATCATATATCACTGTTCCTAGCTTCTTTATGACCCTATCCTATATGTGTGCGGGTATTTCTGGTACCATGGTCACTTTCGGTACGTAGACTGCTGCAGGGCATATCGGAGAGCTAACGAAAAAAAGTTAAGTCAGCCATATCACCAACAAGGTCCAAGCATTTTGGGCCAGTCTTCCAAGCTAACACATAGACGACACTACTATGGTAAAATGATGTCCTTCACCGAACTGTTGTGAAGACCCAAGTAAGCACAAATTATGTGTGCCGTTGCGAGCGGACAGAGAGGACATTGAGAGTGTTAATTGCCTTCATACGTGTTATTTTATTATTTTTAATTGGAACAACAGGATACTTTCCTCTAACAAGTTTATCATATGTGGTGCATTTTTCAGCTGTATTTGCTAATTTATCGAGCGGGAACTGCGTGCTTAGGGCCAATACAGCTATTCTTTGAGAATAAGATGGAGATGTGTTTCTAGGAATTAGCCCAAAACACTTTCTGTCGGCCCACTTTACATCGGCGATATGGGAGAAGTTGGTACCTGCAAACTCTGAATGAAGGTTACAACACCGCAAACTCATATAAACATCGTATAAAAGGTGGCAAAATTGTGCTGCAGAGGTTTTGTGGCTGCGTATATCTGGCCATATAAAAGTACGCAAATAAGTATCCCATCCTCGGAAACGTAGTTTTATTGCACGTGTAGTTGCCATACTGCAGAACCTCAACCCCCACTGTAAATTTTTGTTCTGGCAGACTACTTTCAAGGGTATTGGGCATATATCCACAAAAAACAAAATAGCTTTCGTCCCACAGGATGTTGTAGCGCCAAAGGGTTGGAGGGTTCTCCGAATAAAAAGATGTTGACATACAGTACTGCTTGTAAAAACATTTTATGAATATCCAAAAGCGACAGTGGGTCCCGTCATTATCTGCCGGAACAAAGCCAGGAGGGCAGCTACTGAGATACCCTTAAAACATCCCCCTGCAGCTCAGAAAATAAATGCAGGAATGGGTAACTCATCCCACTTTACTTTCTATGTGTAAGAAATCTGCACGCGGTTTTGGTCTGCTATCGCGCATGCTTACACGTGAGCAGGGAATAAAGTTGTTTACGAAAGACAGGATTCAGCATTTTCTACTTCGCCGAAGTGCAACAGATGGTAGTGATACACTGAATATATTTTTTAAAGCTATATTCCTGTTCTCTTGTAATGACACTCGTATTCAACACAAGCTGAAGTACTAGCACTAATCTTATAATAATAACGCCAGAATGCCGCCCCTCTCTTTGCAGAAACGTTTTACTAACCAATGAGCAAAAGACTGGTTCCTGAATTGCAATACCTGAAATTTTTTCTACATAAAGAAATCTTTTTTTCAGCAAAGCAATTACAACAAGTTATTGAAATGAAACTTACCTTTCTAAAATACTAAAAATAAAATTAGGGCAGATGAGAACGACTGCATTCTTTAAAGACTTACCAATTGCCTAAAAAAAAAAAAAAGGTGTACTCGGTTTTTCATATAAGGCATTGCGTCGTACAAACTGACTAAGGCTTGGCGTTGTGCATATTAGGGACACATTTCTGACAGTAAAAAAGAGGGCGAGGACTAGGTAGAGTGCTCAAGAACAACTTAGGCACAATTTTTTGCCAGAGAATAAAAGCACAGATAACACGGAACACACAAGGCGGAAGTATGCACCCGTTCAAGGATATATATAGCACTAAATATGAAATATATGCTTCCATCAATTAAAAAAAACGTTCACACTCGAAGTGACAAGCCTGCTATCTTGAATCTTCTACAAGTCATTATCAACTGGCTAGAAATGCTACCTCCCTTTCCTAATTTGATGTTGGGCTCATTTATTGTTCCCCCTGAATGGCGATGACTAACATCACTAGTAGTTCCCCCGAGCGAGCGTCTCCGTAGTGTTTGAACATGCACGTTTCTTTCAGCTTGCTGTGGCATTCACTTCTCTCGCATTTGTTACAATATGTTGCAAGTTTTCTGCCCGTTCCCGTGTGCATTGTGTATGCACGCGCTCAATCATACATCTACTAGTCTGGTCTACGTAAGCGCTTCCGCATGGAAGTGAGATATCGTACACCATAGGGTAGAGTGTAGAAAATCCAACTTTCTTGCTGAATTTGGTTTTTGCACACTTGAACGGGATTTTGCTTGAGTCATGTGTTTCGTCTTTTCCGTGCATAAACGCGCTGGAAATAAGCAGATATCCAGTGGTTCTTCAGCGGTCTAGTTTCGCTTCTTCTGTTTCCGTGTTTGCGCTATCGTTTAGTGTCAAAATTTGTACAACGTGACACATGAAATCTTATGAAATTATGAGTAAAGAGACATGACAGATACAACGACAAGAAGATCAATAAGGAATATTTCAAAATATTATATTCAATTTTTTTCCAACAGAAAGAAAATGTGAAAACATACATTTATGCTACTGCACAACAAAGTAAAAAGGTTTTTAAAGCTTTGCATAGGCCTTTCTATAAAAGACATAAGCGTAATGTATTGTGAGAACACGGAGGCAAAGGGAATAAATGCAGCTATGTGGAACATTGCCTGCGACGTTGATCTTCCGGCCACTTTCAAAACCCATGTATTGAGGATCTTCATTTTTCAATTTGAAGTTTGTCCACCAAGGAAAATGAAAGAAGCCCTGCGTCAAAATATATAAACGTCTTCATGAAAGCTAACTAAGGCTAAGCACTGGCACAGATTTATTTTTAGAATTCGTGGGGCCACCGCGGTAACCGTATCCGCCCTCACCATCTTCTGATAAATTTTATTCACCTAATTTTATTGCAAAAATCTAAAGATGAGATCAACAGTAGTTTCTTCACAAAAAGGGTTTTTTTTTTCAAGATATTTGCCTTCCAAAAACTGCTTCGTGCATAGAAAGAACTTGTAGTTCTCGCTGCAATTTTTGGCACGATTTTTTTACAAGAAGAGAAAATATTGTGCCAAATAACCGAATCAGTGCAGTGATATATGTTCGGAAACAAAATATACAGTAACATTTTTTTTCCTTTTTTACGCCCTAGTTTGTAGCCCTCGTGTACATTTTCATACAGTTTACTCTCAACGACATTAGTACAAATCTAATATGCGTTTTTCAGGTACCTACGTTTTCGGCAAGGTAACGCAAAAATGCCTTTGAAACATATTAGTAGTAATGGTTGTGTTTAGGATTAACTTACAAGTGCAGATGTCTTCCGTAGAAAATATATACTGCCTTAGAACAGAACCAGAATATTGTAAACGTCATAGGCGCGTATAAAACCCTGACTGTATCAGGAAGTATTTAATTCATCAGTTGAAATATGGAGAGCAAAAATCAAGTATTTCATTATTCAGTTGAATTTTAGAGAACAAAAATCCCACCTCGCGGAAAAAAAAATTGTTCATAAAACCTATGCCGTAAGTATGGTTATTCTTTGCCACAGAAGAGCCACTAACATTAAACTGAACCCGTCACTGACAACATTGGTGTTGAAGAATTTTTAAAAACACAGATCAGCAGTAACCTGTCTCCGACATAAAGTTTGCAGTATTTGGCTAACATCAATAACATGGTAAAAGAGTATTGCCAGGTACCGCATCATCAAATACTCTATTTCTCAAGATTGTCTTGTGATCTCTAAGCTGGCACAAAAGGCGAATTAATACTGTGCAGTAAATATTTTTAGCTAACTTCCTGTCACGAAGCTATTAACCAGGAATTTTATTTTGCGTGCGTAGCTAATGCAATAAAGAAACGTGGAGAGGTGCTGCCATCTAGCACTAAACCAGCTGACCAACATTTTCGAACATTTTTCTGGAAACATTAACGTATTTTCAGTCGAGGCCATATAAAGAGGGAGACGCTGTATTCATTTTTGTTAAAATAGATTGTCGCAGCTGTACGTACTGCGGTACGTGTGACCTATTTCAGTAGTCTAGGTATTGATGATGTCATTCAAAAGGTGGTTCGCTTGATGGAAGTACATTGTTTCTACCAACAGTGTGCTTCTTTGCGGCGGACGTGAAAGACTTCTTTAGCAATAAACCGCAAATGGAATTGCTCGTAGCAGTGTGACAAATTACTGCAAAGACTAAAAATTTAGTGGGGATGGCAGCGCCAAAACACATCAACTGGGTTATGCCTCACCTCTCTTTGTGCGCGTTTTCTTTCTTCTCCCCTTCGTTTTCAGAGGGAAAATAAATTGATGCTGAAGGAGCAAGTGTTCTCTTTCCTGAGAAATTTTTGGGGAATATTGTTTTGTTCTCATGACTGTCGGAAAGACAAGAAAAAGAGGTGCAGAACCTAGGTGTATAAGGCCATAAGCCTCACGAACGATCCCAACTGCATCACACGGTTTTTTTTTTCAGCGAAGTGTGCTAGCTTCATTATCGGCTCCTTTTGCTGTTATAATTTGCGAAACACATCTGTATGATGCTTAAGAATGTAGTATTTTTTTCTGATTATTAAGGCGCCGAAGAACAAAACGTGTCAGATTTTCCCGAAACACAAATAAAACACTCCTATTTCTTGCGGCAGCAGAGACATTTACTAAACCACGTGAAATTGCTGAGCCCAATACAGGGTGCATGCCGTATTGAGATCACTTACAATAAATTGTTTGCTTCACCCTTTTAATAAGTGGCCAGTGTAGTTTGCGTCGCAAAATATTTTAAAGCTCACAGGGACCGATTTCAACGCCAATGCGCTTTCAAATTTGTGGTGTTTTTTGCGATGCTCCAGAAGTAGGTTAGTGAACATGAGAAATAAAATAACCTTAAACGAATCATAAATGTGCTGAAGTTACAAAATCCGAAAGTAACTGCAAACCTTGAAGGTCTGCTAATTCCTAAATTCAGCAATACTTTTTTCAAACAGCGTATTTCACCTGCCTTCGAGCCCGTATGTTTGGTTGGGGGTTGCTAGAAGTGCTTTAAAAACATGGCAAAGCTTCGTTTTTACAGAAAAACATTGATGGAAATTAAAATGCATTGTGGTACTTTTTACTAAAATTTCGGATCTTTTCACTGCCTGGCTCTTTACTGCACTCTTGGTTGGAAGAAAAAAAAATACCACCAAAATCCGTGCTCACGTAAGCGTGCACTTCGTGAAGAGCGCATGGCTTTATGCAGGCTTTTGTGGGCTTCCGCGAATCAGGGGCTCACAAAAAAGAAAATACTGAGCGCATAAAAAACAAGCGCATGTGAGCGTGAATCGCGTGAGGAGCGCCCGGCATCATCCAGGCTTGCGCGTGGGCTTACGTCACGTGAGGGGCACTGAAAAAAGAAAAGAAATTACCGAACGCACGCGAGCGTGCGCCTCGGGACGAGCACCCGGCATAATCCAACTTGCCCTTTTAGAACACTCTGGCCAGCGTTTGTGACGTGATGTCTCGCGTGCTTTTCTTCTGGCCAGTTCATTTAAGGTCGCGCCGGAAGTAGGCAGCACCGAACAGCTCGAGCTTCAGACGCCGAGTTCGCGTACCCAGTAGCCGCCATTTCGAGCGCGTGCTACGCAGTCCAGCTTCTCAACTGCGTTTAGGCCAACGGACGAAACGGTCCTGGCTGGCCACTGGTGAAGAGCTTTCAGCAGCAAGTTAGGGAATCCATCTAAGGGGCATCCGCCGGGTCTCCGACGAAGGGAGAGAGAAAGAGAGAGAAATCTTTTTATTTTCCAAGCAAGTTGAGAAGGAACGCGTGATGGCTGCCGGCCGAAAGCTAGCGGCGGCTGTGGCGGCTCGGTCAACCAGAAGTAGCTGCGGCCCCGATTAAAAGCAGCCGAGTGTGTCCTCCCACTGCTCAACGCTGCAGGTTGAGTGGCATAGGCTAGGAGGACAGGCCCACATGTCGTACTTAATGCCTCCAAGGAGTCACAGAGGGGACAGTTGTGCGGAGGGAACTCAGAGGAGTAGGGATCGACGGGGGAAGGAGTTGGTCTGAAGGATTCGCGATAGGCGCTTCTGAGCTTTGGTAAAATATGTGTGGAAAGAGGGAAAACGGTGGCGGGGAGGAGATAATGCTCCGTGGCTTCTTGGAACAAGAGCTATCGATCGCGTGCCGACCGAGCACTCTGTTAGAGAGCAGGAGCGAGCCCAGCACGGCAGTTTATTTCTCGTTCTGCTTTGTGGGCCTCCTCATTACCCATACTCAACCCACGATGACGAGTAGTTGAGTATGGTGATTTTGGGGAATCTTGAGTGCTGTAGCGAAACGCTACCACGAATGAAATTTTAAATGTCCTGTCTTCGAATAAGTGACTATACTGTGTGGTGGCAGCCTGGTGATAAGGGCCAGGTTTATTGCCACCTCTTCTGCCGTTAGGGGTAATATTCCCGTTTGGTGAGGAAAGTGACCGGGGGACAACCCGCCAGCCCTCGAGCCTTTGACTATCGGTGAGAGCTGGGGGAATTTTTTTTGTTTACGTATGTGGTTGAACAGTGTCGCCAGCAATTTGTCACGTCGGCATTTGTATTTTCATTAAGATGGTAGAATGACCAAGTAAAATAGCGGTTTCACTAAATAAAAACTTTTATGAGCATCACATTTTGTTCAAGGGTATGTTGAGTTTTAGTTATCTATTTTGTCCTCTGCGTGTAGATTTCTGTAAAAGCAATATTGGTTGATTACAAAACCGGACCCTATGACCAATTAAAAAACACATACAAAACCCATCGGTAACTTCAAAACAGTACGGCTGCGGAGGGATTGAAAATAAAGTATAGCAGGTACAGCTAAAATAAATGTAACTGCGATAGACATGTCCAAAGTAAAGACGGACATACCAGCAACATCTGAACAACGTCAGCAAAATATGTTTAAATATTGTCCACAAATGCAGCAGCAGCAGCATCGAGAGTGCGACTTTACCATATTGAAAGGGCGTTCGACATTAGGGTACCGGCAACGTTATCTCAACATACAAATATTTTCAAAAAATATTGCACGTTCTACGGATGTTTAATACAGACACTGCTTGGACGTAGACGTTAGAACGTTTTGGGACGTCGCAGAGATATTAGCGGTTTGCTTGGAAGGATCGCTGGTGGAACAGAAAGAGATGTCGCCCATACACTGCTCAAATGGTTGCTGGTGGAATCTTTACAACCGTGTCTCTCATTAGGCTCTAATAATGCGGTAATAGAGCTGTGCAACGAATAGTCTCAAAACACTCGAAGATTTTTGAAGAATCTGGGTTCGGCAGGGCCACGGTTGTACTTGCTGCATTGTGTTTATCACTAAAAACCCTCGAGCTGGCACTCAAGGTCCCTATTTTCTTTGAACAGGAAATATACCAACAGGTACACGCATTTCCAATGAATTTCTGTGTAATAGTGTAACGACTAGCATAACAGTCCCGGCGGGTTCTTGTTGACGATGCTTCTAACCAAGCAAATGCGAATATGAAATGAAGCACGTTTCCTTTATCACCCATTCAGTAGTCATTACCATTTGCTAAAGAGCACCATTCTTGGAGGCAACTCCCAGAATGAATAAAGCAAGGACAAAATGCACGTTCCTATCAATTAGCAAACTCTTTTTCGAATGGTCGGTTTAAAACATCGCTCACTGATTGTACCGTATAAAAAACACCAGAAATGAACACAAATTTTTTCGTGGCGTGTTAACTCGTACCACAAACTCCCCCCGTTTGAGGGGAAAGGGTAAGGTTGTGGCCCGGAACCAAGTTTCAAATGCAGGGTATTTTAAAAGCGTCAGATCTATTGCCGGTAAAAAGCAGCCGTAAAGACGCTTGAATAACAGTTGTTTTGGAAACAAGCGGATATATTACACAAACGCAGTGTATCACTTACCTACTTCAAAACTTAGATTTGGTAGAGCGGAGATAAACACAAATGAGGATTTGAAATTTCTGACCAGCGACTCCACTGTTCTCCTGTGTTAGGATAACCCACGTGCCATATTTGCGAACGTGGGTGCACCAGGCTGCGTACCAAAATAAAACAACAATAACTTACCACCAGCCACCACCTTACGGAAATAGTACGCGAACCAACGCGGAGCGATCACTTGTTTGACCGCATTCGAACAAATCAAAGCGAAATTACAAACAAACACGTCATAGACGAATTAAGTGATCATAAGACCATACAGTGCACGGTATCAGTGGCGCGCGCTATGAAATTAAACAGAAAAACAAATCTTCAACTACGCATGCGCGGATTTACAAAAAAGAAAACATATTTATTTATTTCTTTATTTATTTATTAGTACCTCAAAGGCCCCCCGGGGGGGGGGGGTATAACATGAGGGGTGGGCAAACACATCACGCGGCACGGCAACAAATACAAACAAGATTATTAGTCGAGATAAGCATTTTCAAGGGCACTTTTAAACTTGGCGTTACTGGTAATAGCGGCAATGTTGGCGGAAAGGTTGTTCCATTCGTGCGCAGTGAAGGTAAAAAATGAACGTTGAAAAGTTGTGGTTCGAGTTGCGTGGGACATACACGGCGTTGGGGTGAGTAATGGCGAGAGATACGATGCGCTGGAACTATGACCTGGTCATTGCGGGGGAGAGAGTAAAAAAAACCGGTGATAAAGGCAGAAGTCGGGATATGTGGCGGCGGCATTCCAATGATGGCAGGTTGGAGCTGACGTTTTCAATGCTGAGATGCTAGAACGGAAAGAGTATACTAATAGAATTAAACGCCGCGGCACGATTTTGAATGGATTCGATGGAGCTGCGAAAGGTTAGCTTGATGCCGGTCAAAGACAGCACTGGCGTACCCTAATTTTGGCAAGACAAAGGTTTTGTACGCTAATATTTTAATTGCAGTCGGAGCGGAGAGGACAAATTCTGCGCAAGAAGCCGAGGGCACGGTTAGCGGAATTAGTAATGTAGTTGATGTGATGGGTCCAAGTTAGATCATGGGAGATGATAATACCTAGGTACTTGAATGAGTCAGTGGCAACAATTGCGGTGTTATTGCAGACATACGTGGAATTTATGTAATTGCGACGTCGGTTGAAGGAAACTAATGAGGACTTGCTAACGTTAATTTTCATTAGCCATTTTAGGCACCATTCCTGGATATTAAACAAGTCTTGTTGAAGGATAGCGGTATCGTCTGAGGTTAGTATGGGACGGTAAATTACGCAATCATCTGCGAAAAGACGGATATTAGATGAGCCAGTAAGGGGCAGATCATTAATGTAAATTAGAAATAATAGTGGGTCGAGCACTGTTCCCTGGGGAACACCAGAGAGTACAGGGGATAAGCAGGAAGAGTGTGAATTTGCATGAACAAACTGCTTGTGGTGGGTTAAAAAATTTTCAATCCAATTAAGAACATCCGGGTGTAGGTTTAAACGGGAAACTTTGTTGGTAGTCTTAAAATTGGGTTGCAGGATGATACAATAATGAAAACTGGTGTATATTGTGTGACAAGCTAAAAGACATAAAGCATCTTTTGTTTCCAAGAGGTTAATAAGTCCAAGACGAACAACCCACGGTTCACCTGTGACGTCAAAGGCTTTTAAAAAGAAAAAAAAAAGGCCTACCGAAAGTCAACTCGGACCAACGATCCTGATGAACGGCAGAATTACAAATGATTTCTACTTTAACTAAACAAGCAGTACGTGAAGCAAAACACAAGTATTTTAATGTTACGCTCCAAATTAAGACAACCGACCCGAGCAAATTCTGGAGTACTATAACCCCCAAGAATAAAAAACGCGGTTAACCGTCGTAACCAATGCAACCGGAGATAAGTTATTCTTGCAAGAATGTGCCGAAGAATTTACAGAGCATTTGCCCAAGTTTTCACTATCGAGCTGCCTTTAAATGACTTGTTGCTGCCGTCGCACCAAGCATAGCAACTAGTTTTACGACCGCTGTAATTACAGCCCATGGCGTTGCGTGCGCTCTCGACAACCTAGCTTCAAGACTGGCCCCAGGCCTGACGGTATAACAGCGAAGCTCTGGAATATAACTTCTCCTTACTCAGGTTACCTGCTTTCGCGTTGTTATTTCAGAAATCCCTATGTTCAGGGAGCTTTAAGAATGATTGGAAACGTGCCCATACCGTAGCAATTTTCAAATCTGCCGGCCGGTCTGGTCCTCTTAACTATAGACCTATTTTAGTTGATTCAATCAGCTTGCAAGTTGATAGAATATATTCTTTTTACGCATGTTGTACACAACCTTACCTGAATAACTTAGTCGTTAGCAATTAACGCGGATTTAGGAAATCTTTCTCATGCCAGACACAACTTTGTGAGCTGGTCCCTGATCTTCACGTTTTGCACCACAGGTTGCTTTGTACTCAGATGCCATTTTTATTGATTTGTCTAAGGCTTTCGATCGAGTTCAACTTCAGCATGTAGTTTGCTTAAAAATTTGTACCTAAATCTGGATGACAAAACAACCCCCTGGATTCGCAATATTTCAACAAACCGTTTGCAATCTGTCAGAAATAAACGACTGAGTTTCTAACTCTGTTGGTGTCTCATCCGTGGCACCCCAAGGGTCGGTACTAGGCCCTTTAGTATTCCTTAATTTATATAAATGACCACGCATGTTACATTTCCTCGTCAATTCGTTTTTTTTTCCGACGACTGTGTAATGTATAGATACATGATAACTTCCGATAACTTTTCTACGCTACAGCATGAGTTATATACTTCACACTAAATGTTGCGAAAAATAGCTGTATAAAATAAACGTAGAAAAAAATAGGCTTGGGAATTTTTCTTCTATGGAAAGATCAGAAACCTAAAATTACTTATTAGACTTTCATTACTTATAGATAATGCCAAAATTGAATCAGTTTCATCCTTAAAATATATTTAAGTTACATTTACTCCTTTAACTGGACCCCCATATAGAAAAAAAAATATCAAAGGCGTGTAAAATGCTCGGCCTGCTCAGACGTCGCCTTTAATTAGTCGATTCAGATGCACGGCTTCATGCGTATAATACTCTTATTCGCTCTTCACTATATTACGCGCAAATAATCTCGCATCAACATGAAATGTGTCTGACTAACATGCTTGAATCCGTACAGAACAAGCCCGCGCGCTTCTTTAGGTCATCGTACTCAAGATACCAGAGTGTATCTGCCTTGAAGGACGAACATAATCTCCCTTCTCTCTCCCAAAGCAGGCTGTTTTCAATGTTACCTTTTTTCACACCTGTTACCATCATCCAACACCATTCGCTCGCAAATATGTTATTAAAGCACCCTATACGTCCGCACGCACCTACCAGGGTCACAATTTACCACTAATATTACCTGTACAAAAAAATTTCAGAACTCATCTCTTGTACTGGCAGTAATGAATGGAATTATTCACCTAGTAGCCTAGTGCACCAAACAGACGCTTCTTTTTTTCAAACTGCACTTCTCGCTTTTTAGCGAAAAAAATACCCTGTAACTTGTCTTCATCATGCTCATCTTTTCTAGGCTGTAAATGTGTTTCCTGCTTTTCAAATACCAGTTTTTCTGTCACTTTTATACTTTTTTTTTGGATATAATGTTTCACGCTGTAGTTGGCAATTGTATACTTTTTGTACCTTTATGATATTCTAATGTCCCTTTTGTTGTGTTGATTGTTTTCTTTTTACATTTGGTAGGTTGTGTCGGCTTTCAACTGATTCTCTCCTGATTAAATGCCAAATTTGGCTCTTTGGCGTACCTAAACAAACAATAAATAAATACACGAAACAAACTGTGATGCAGCAGGAAATAGTAACCGATGAGTACAAAGATTCCGTAGGGAAATATTTTATGCACTGCCCATTCCCATTCCCCACAACGTACTTTTTTAAGTATCGTGCGCTGACATGCAACACATGTGGCGCTCGCAAGACCGGAAGTCGCTTATAGCACTCTCAGCCACGATTCCGCCGGGGCCGCAAATAAACCTCACGGCAGGCAACGTGCCTCGGTGGCTCTTCTAACAGCACCATGAACAGCATGCACTGGTTACTTGATATGCATTGAGGTTGGAGGTCATAAACGGATTAGAAGGCGTTTCAGTAGTGCTTACCCAGAAGAAAAACATTCCCTTTCCCAGGATGTACTTTCCTAACACATTCAACAAATAACAACTCTTTGGTGCATTTTGTCCACAGTCGCCCCTGTGGTGTAAAAAATGTAATCGCCATCATCAGTACCAAAAGAGATTTTCTTCAAAATAGGCAATACCACACCAGCAGCAAAAACAAAAATATGACTTCATAGTGTGGGTCTGAAGAATTTTACCGAAGGTAATTCTTAGAATGCTTTTATTCTTGTGCGCGTATAGCCACTAGCTGCCTTAGCAATAAATGCAAACTGGTTTTGCCTAAAAACTAGCAAGACTCTTACCCGGAAAAGTGCTGCGCAATGCGTAATTTCGAAGCTTCCGCTGCCCTCCGAATGTAGTCAGTTTGAGCAACATTATTTTGGGCCAAACCTGAGTAACCAAGACAGCTTTTCTTGGTCGACCGCCCTTCCTGTGATCAGCTAATCCGCATGCGTTAGCTCGGCTGCCGCTTTTATGATTGAGGGGAAAAAGCAAAAACTTCCGTGTGCAAGAGATTTCTGCTTACGTTAAAGATAAGGTTGTCCAAAATTATTGCCTAGGCCCTCCATTAAGGCGCAGCTGATTGCAAGGGAAGCGTAGGCGCGTCCAACACCACAAGCAAGGAAGGGCGCACACCTTGGAATAGTAGACAAAAAAAGATGCGCTTTAAGCTCAAAGAATCGATAATGTTCGCACCGGAGAGGGACGGTGTATCCAAAAGCAAACCTTCCGCAGGAATTTTAAGCATGTAAATAAAAAGAAGCTTTCCATACTGGTGCACCCCACCGCAACCATCCAACTTTTGTAGCCCCTGTCGCCTTTGTGCATACGCTCTAAACAAATCACCATTAGATAAATTGAAATTTACTGGACGTCGAACAAGTCGGAATTTTACGCCACGGGTGCGTGCGAATGCCCGCTTAGAAACATTTGACTGGGTCAAAGATGCAAATAAGGAGGGAGTTTTATTTGCAATCACATGCTTGCCACCGTACACTTGTTCTTCCCTTACCGGTTTTGTGCATTCGGTGGCATGAGACAGCAAATACACACAACGCGAGGCCTGAAGCGTGTTCACTAACGAAGTTTGTACTGTCTGATAGTGCTACAAATAGGACGGTGGCTTTCCAAATTGCCTGCACATTATCTATACCCTGCCCGATTTCTTACCTCCATAGAGTCTATCTCAGAACACTGAGAGAAGACTCCCTCGAAAGAGCAAAAAAAAAAAAAAAAAACAGGCTACCTGTTAAAGTAAAAAGTAGGTGGGAAAAGAGACAGGCCGGTGTTTCCTAGTTAGAAAAGTTGGACTTACCTCTAATGCGGCAATAAGAGGACGGTTTATTATGAAAAAGCCGAGAAGGATACTTGCTCATTCGTTGTTTCCCATGAAATTTTGCGGAATCTAATACAGTCGCCCGCTATGAAGAACCGCAGTAGCACAAACCGCAATCTCGAAGGAAATGGGAAGGTCGTAGGAGGACGCTTGGCGTATTCCTACGCGAATGTCTAGACACCATGGCGAATGTCTAAACAACCGCAGGGCTTGTATTGATGTCACAGAAACGTACTCCACCTTGAAGATTTCCCCTAAAATCTGGTCGATTTGAAAAATATGATCAGCCATACGAATTATGGCTGGGAGGCAAACTCAAGTATATTTGAAATATTTACACTATTTACAGGAGCTACCGTCACCCCATGGTTAGGAGAACCATTCCAAATCCCTGCATATCAACGTTATCCACTTGTTTCTCGATTCAAGGTCTGAGCAGCATCCGCGCGATGTTGGAACTTCTTCATAGTTTTTCAGTTCGCGTGGAGAGTGACAGTAAAACCACAACCCGCGGCGAAATCACATTCCGGTACTATCTACCACTTTTTATTGGTAGGTGTTTCCAGTAGGCGAGACAAGCGAACGATATGCGACGAAGTAGACACCTGATATGAAGAGGGCAGAATAGGAGGAACTTCGTATGTGATATCCACAAACCTGTCGCAGCACCTCCTAAGGTGCGGCGTCACGAGGCATCATGTCTGCAGAAAGGCCAACATGGCAAATAGTCGTTAAGCAGCACAGGTAGCCAGATGGGAAGGAAGACATATTGAGGGTGCTTATCTTCAATATTACGGAAGAGTACCAAAAGCGAGACCGAGCAACTGCTGCCCAAACGAGGGGATGATCATTTATCTCACTATAACGTACATGGCTGATAACTACTTAGCCGCGTACGTAGCGGGAGATTTAACATCTTTCTGTGCCGGAGAAAATCTATAGGGTAAACAAAAAATTCAAAATCCTAACCTTTTGTTTTTTTTTCTGTCCATAAAGTTAATCTTCGAGCAGCCGTCGTTGAATGCTATCCACTCTTTTCTTTCACCGGTGCTTGTGCCGTCGTACAGAACTCACAACAGCCAAGGGCAGCCACACTATTGCGGACGATAACCAGACTGTGTCTCCAGCTGCCTGAGAAGGTTGCAGCCCTATAGCCAATGCAGTAATTGTGGGGCCAGTCGATGCTGTAGAAGTCCCAATATCTCGGTGAAACGGCAACTGCTAGGTAAATAGTCAGGTGGTGTTCTCATGCCGGCTTTGTGCTTAGCTTCTGTTAGTTTTCCCTCTCCCAGCGAGAACGGTTGTCTGTTTCCTGACAGCTCTATGTACGGGTTAGGTGAATAACCACCAGGCCTTGCTCTCTACTCGCAAGGGGCAGACGTGACGCTCCATGCTATCTGGGCTTTTGCAACTTCGCTGAGATGGAACAACTGCAGATTCGCGCCAGGATACTACCTGTAGCTAATGACTTTCGTCTGGTAGAGCTTGTCAGCTTTTCATTACTTCCGGCAAAGCGTTCGCTCTTCCACTATGTCTGACACTGAGATACAGCGACAATCTCTTTCTTCGCGGATATTTCGGAGACATCATCATATTATAGTCATTATCACACCAGCCTAACTACACACCACTGCAGGGAAAAGGCATCTGCGAATAATCTCCATTACAATGTCCTGTGCAAGCTGCAACCCAATTTCATCCCCACAAACTTCTTGATCTCATATGCCCATGTAACTTTCTGCCGCGCCCTGCCATGCTTGCCTTCTCTAGGGATCCAGTTTTTTACCCTTAATGACCAACCGTTATCTTGCCTTGGCATTACATGTTCTGCCCAAGTCCATCTGTCGTTCGTAATTTTTACTTGTATATTCTTAACGCGTTTGTTTGTAACCCTCGCGGCTCCTTCCTGTGCCTCATTTTACAGTTATCATCTTCCGTTCCAATGCTCACTAAAACCGTTCCTCAATTCAAGTTGACCCCTCTTAGTAAGCCTCCAAGTTCTGCCCTCTAGGTGAGTACCGGTTAGAAGAAGCTGTCATACACTGTCTTCGTTAAGGAAAATAGTAGGGCGCCAGTTATTATCTGAGAACGCCTGCAGCATGCACTCCACCCCTCTTCTTATCCTTTAATTACCTCTGCTTCAAACTTGGGATCCGGGGTCACAACTTGGCCTAAGTAGATATCATCGCTTACCACTTTCACTGCTTCGCTTTCTAATCAATCCGCTCAGGTTTGAGATAGGTTATTACATTAGTCGTCAGCATAATATTTTCAGGCCCACGGTTCTACTCTGTCCAGTGCTGTAAGCATGATTTACAGTTAGTCTCCCCTGTAAATTATCAGGCAACGTCATCACCAAATATTACGTTACTCAGATATTCTAAATTAGACGCTCAGAGTCCGACCTCTTCCCTATCTAATGTTCTGAGTACTTCTGTTACACATGCGGTGAACAACATAGAAGAGATTGTGTATTCTTGTCTAAGGTCCTCTAATTATAGGTATGTTTCTTCGCTCCTTAAAAGGTTGATGGTAGCGGTATACCTATTATCAATATCCCCTATTATTCTTGCATATGCTCGTCTACACGCTTGTACCGTAATGCCTGAATGACATCAGGTTTCAACTGAGCCAAAGGATTTCTCATTATCTATGAAGGCTAAATATAGGGCGTCAGTAATATTTCCCTCACTTCTCTATCACCTGACTCATCATGTGAGCATTGTCGAACGTCGAAAAGCCGTTACAAAACCCTGATAGTTCTTTAGGTTGCCTGAACTACGAGGTGGCAGAAATTCTGCTAGCGATTGCCTTGGTAAGTACCTTGGAGACGACTGCCAGTAAGCTGATCATACTGTAATTTTTCAAGTCCGCCGTGTCCCCTTTTCTTATAGTTTAAGATAATATTCGCGTTCTTTACACATTCCAGTACGCTCGTGGTTATTAAAGCATTGCGTATACGGATTTGACAGTTTTAGATGCCAAGCATCTTAATGATCGGGGCTGTGTCCCTCCCTCCCTCGTTGTTGTTGTTGTCCGCCAACCGCACTCTACTACGCATGTGGGTCTCTTCAGTCCCGTAAGCGCTCGGGATGGCGTCAGCGCAGTCAACCATAAAAAAAAAATAGTTACGCGGCGCCCGGTTTCGATGCCGCGACTGTCTTTCCGCAACAAGAGTTACGTGGCGCTCTTCCACTGCGCTACAAACCATTTGTTTTATTGACATATAGCGCAAGAAATATCATGTAAAAGAAAAGAAGCCTACGTAGGTGCATCTTCCCCTGACAGCGCTCGAGATACTAAAGAACGCCACGCCCACGGTCTGGGTTCAAGGACCCCCGCAACCCTACTTGTTTTTTTTAGCATAAAAATGACCAAAATCAATACTTGTAGCATTTTTTTGCAAACAATAGGGGTTCGGTATGCTTTATATTGCTTTAGAGGCAGTGGTGAAGCCTGGTATACAAACGCGTTTAATTGATTCTTTGTGCCGTGCAGGAAAGGCGCTTCTGCAAGTTGAAGAAATGAAAGGTCACGGCCCGGAGTAGTGTAGCCCTCCACCAGTCTGGTGCCCCAACATTAGCTGCTAAAGCTAGTCTAATACCAGAACGCTGATTTAATAAACGCTCATTCAGATCAACCAAACTATCCTAGAGTCTAGGCTGTTAGCGGGAAGCGATACTGAATTTAATCTTTTAGCTGAGGCGAAGCGAGCCAGAAAATACGACGAAATAGCAAGAACTCTATATGTCCAGCATAGGTGAAAAAAAAAAAACGCACCGCCTGCCCCGTGTGAGGCTCGAACTCACGACCTTCATATTATGAGACTGACGCGCTGCCTATTGCGCTACCGCGGCGTTTTTTTTTTTGCATTGTTGGGAGGGAGTATATTTTGGGATGTGCTACAGAGGACATTACACAAAGATTTTCCACTAGATCCTCACGGTATACGTTTCCTTGCAATAAACAATGATGATGGAGTGCCTTACGATTTAGTCATGCATGGGTCTCCATACTATATGGCGCTCTTGTACAGCAAGGTTGTGCAATGATGTTGATGCGCGATGTGCCAAGGAAGTATTTAAAAGAGAGCATTGGGCGATTTCTTGAAGTTATTAAGTTCCACCAGGATACCAAATTGGCTTCCGCAAATAGAAACAAGTAATCTATAGAGGGCATTTTAAATCGACAAAGTCATCTCTGTAGTGGCTGGCAACTCCACCTCTTGTATGTGTATATATTTGCAATGTTGAGATGTATCTGGTGGGAATTGTCAAACACAGGCAATAAACACAAAAAAAAAAGGTTTGTAAGCGCAAAAAATGCGCTACAAACCTAGTCTTGAGCATGTGCAATGAACGCGCCTTATATGCCTCACTCTTTCAAACTACGTCAAGAAGCCACTAATACAACGAACGCACGCGAAGCTAAACGTCAAATGAAACGACGAACTAAAAACTAATAAGAGTCGACCCCTTGGTGCCTTCGCATACTACTCAAGGGTTGCCCTACGGGAAGATGGTGTATTTTTCCTAGCACAATTTGCCCACCATATTTTAAAAGGTCTTCTGTTATCTGATCTTCACCCGGTGCTCTACTCGTTTTTATTTCTTTCAAGACTTATCTTCTCTGGAAAAACTTTCTCGTTCGGCCTTAACATGAATATCCGCGATACTTCAGAAATCTTTAAAAATAACTCCTCCACTACTGAGAAAAATGTATCCCTATTTGTGATGACATTGCCTTTTTGTATTGAGTGGGTACATCTGACTTTTCGACACGCCTAGATGCCTCTTCACTGCTTTCAGTCTGGCTCCGTTCTTTACAGCATACTCTAATCTTTACAAAATTTGGAGACGTTTCTGACCGAATTGGTTTCCATCTTCGTCTCTTCGTCGTGTTGGAGAAAGAAGCGCTTTCTAGTCTTGCACTGCTCGTTAAACGAAAACGTGTTCATTCAACAAACCTGCTCGCCTCACGCTATCCCGAGTCGATGTTCCCTATGTAGTCAGGTGCGCAAAGCGGTGTGCACTCCCCTTACGCTTCCTGGGCGAGATAACGTGAACTAGGAAACGTGAACTACGAAACGTTAACTAGAAAACTCTAGAAAACGTGCACTAGGTTGGCACGGGCCCAATCAGGGGTGTTCGAAGCAAAACTGCTATATCCCCGCACATCATGGCGTGCTTTATTCCGTACCCCTTCATTGGTATCTGCACACCATGTAGATTAGGTGACAGATATATTGCTGACCTCAAACATCAGTGTTGGAACTGCCCTGCCGAGCAGGGCTAGCGAACCAAGGCCTATGCTCTCATTCCTTAATGAATGAGACCACGATTGCGTTGGTATTGGACCCATTTCTGAGTGTTTCCGCTGCACAGCAATGGTGGTCTTTGACTTTTCATTATTAGCCTGAGAACGCGTCATACAGGAATCCGCTTTAATAGGTGGACTCCTACCCCATACTCTAAGTCCTTTCCCCACGCCCCATTGGCGCTGACACAAGTAACCATAATTATAACACACAAGAAGAAAAGGTAGAAATCAAACTGCTCAAACGCTTTCCCCTGTTTTTTCCCGACGTGTGAATGCATAATCACGCAACCGGTTTGATATCAAAACAACGGTTTGTAATACATCTGTACTAGTGAATGTCCTCACAGTACGCTACAGTAGATGGCATATGTAAAATTTAGGTGCATGACCGACTTGTAATTGCTCAAAAGCGACTCTTCATGGCTCACTTATGACCCTAAATGTCCGGCGGTATTTCAGGTAGAATTAGTCGCTTTCGGTGGCGTAAACTGTGCGGATATTTCTCGGAAAGCTCAATAAACAAAAAACTAAGTCCGAAGGTGGAGAACCAGGCCAGCATTTGTGAGCCAGCCTCCAAGCTGAGACGTATACGACACTACGATTATTAAATGATGACTTCAAACTAAACTAAGTCGAAGGTGGAGAACCAGGCCAAGCATTTGTGAGCCAGCCTTCCAAGCTGAGACGTATACGACACTACGATTATTAAATGATGACTTCACCGACCTGTGAAGACTGTTGTTGAAGACAAAAGTAGGCACACACTATGTGTGCCGTAGGAGAGGACAGAGAGGTATTTGAGAAGTATTCATTGTCTTAATACGTGTATTTTTGATTTTTGTATTTGGAATAAACACGGATCATGATTCTAGCAAAGTATTTAAAAAAATGCGCGTTTTTTTCGGTGACGTTAGCTAGTCTAATAGCAGAACGGGCGGGCTGAGGGTAATACAACTCTTCTTTATAAGAATATGGAGATTTTTTTACGATTTAGCCCATTATTTTTGTTGCCCCCCCATTTACGTGCGTATTAGGGCGACTTGGCCCTGCAACATCCAAATAGGGGACACGATCAGAAACTGCTATTTAGAATAGGAGCAGCGATGCTGTGGGGCAGAAACGTTGTGGCTGTATCGTGTCGGATGTTTACGTGTCGTGTGAAAAGTGGACAATTAGGTATTTCACCCTTGAGAGCATGGTTTCTGTGCACGTATAATGCGAATACTGCCGACCGAACACCCACTCGAAATTTTTGTTCGGACATACGACTTTTAAGGATCTTAGGCATATATCCGCTAAGGCAACAATAGGTTACGTCCCACAGGATATCGTAGCTCCAAAGAGTTGCAGGCGTTCCCAGGATAAAAAGATATCGACATACACTACTGCTTGTTTCTCGTAGAATCCAAAAGAGACAACTTGTATCTGTCCTTATGTGCCTCAACGAAGCCTGAATGGCAGTGACGGAGATCCTCATAAAACAACCACTGAAGCTCAGGAAATCCCTGCAGGATGGGTTACTAATCCTACTTTATTTCCCATGTGCAAAAATATCCGCATGCTGGCTCGGTGTACCATCACACGCGCATACATGTGAAAAGGAAATAAATTTGTTTACGAAAACCACGTTTTACCATTTGCTATTTGGCAGAGAAAAAACACGGTAGCAATGCACTATTTATTTTTTCCCATCGATATTCCTGTTCGTTTAATAATGGCTCTCGTATACAACAATTGCTGCAGGGCTAGCAATAATCTCTTCAGAATCAGGCCCGAATGCCGTCGATGTCTTTCCAGGGACGTTTTTGCTGCAGATTCAGCAAATCATTATTCTTTGAATGGCATTATGTTTTACTCTTTTAATTAAAAAAGGTCTAAATTCTCTCACAGCAACTATAACAAATATTTGTAAACATACGTACCTCTTCAAACTTCTAAAAATACATAAGGCAGGGGGGGAGGGAGCGAAAGCATTCTTTTCAAAGGCTTACGCAAGACCAGAAAACATACAATAAATAGGTGTTCTGTTTTTTTTATTAAGGCACTTCCTTGGAAAAAGTGACTAAGGCTTGACGTTTGTCTAGTTGGGAACACATTTTTGACACTAAAAAACTGCGCGCACTCAGGGACGAAAGAACCGGCTAACTATAGTAAATAAGAACAACTGGAGAACATTTTTTTTACCTGCAAATAGGTGCACGGATAACACGATACCCGCACGGCGAAAACGTACCACGTTCCTGGCATTATATATCGCCCCAAATATGCAATACAAACTTGCATCAGTGAAGAACATTCAAAACTCAAAATATGAAGCCAGGTATGCATTTAAATCATATTCAACTGGCTATAAATGCTACCTCTATTTCTTATAATTGATGGTGTGCTCATGTATTCTTTCCCCCGAATGCCAAACACTAAGGACTCCACTTTTTCCTGGTAGCGAGCGTCTCAATACTGTTTCAAAATGCGCGTTTCTTTCAACTTGGTTTGGCCTTCAATTTTCTGTCATTTTCTGCAATGTGTTTTATATTGCTGCCCGTTCCAGTGCGCACAGTGTGCGCGGGTGCTCATTGATGCATCTGCTAGTTTGGCCTACGTGCACTCTTCGGCATGGAAGTGGAAGTTGTACACCACAGTCTGGTTGTGTACAAAATACAATTTTAATGCGGAATACAATTTCATATACTTGAACGGGAGCATACTTGCGTAATGTAGTTCCGTCTTATTTGTTGTATATATAGGCTGGTAATAATTACTTTATACCATTTTTTCTTCAGCCCTCTTCTTTGTCTCCTATTAGGTTTACGTATTGCGTTGTTTTTACGGTAAAAATTGTACATACCGACCAAAAAAGTTATTAAGAGGGTGCTAACACACATTTGAAATGCAGGCAACGAGTAAACTCACAAAGGGCAATTTTATAAGAGTATATTTCATTTTTTCAACAAACCACGTGAAAACGAGTATTTGTTGTACTTCAAAAGACTGTAAAAAGTGTTTTGAAGTTTTGCATATACATTTTTCTAAAAGACATAAGTGTTGTACATTCAGCGAGGAGAAAAAAAGAAGGAAATAGCACAAGATGATGAGGCCCTTTGCCTGCGACGTTGCTCTTCCGGCAACTTTGAAAACACATCTAGTCATAACCCAACAGTACAGTGCTGTAATATTGGGGACAAATATTACTTAAAAAAATATTAAATTCTTTGCTCCTGACTCTCAGTACTCGTGTAGATTAATTTACAACCGATTTCCCTGAATGACATTCGCCCTTATCTAATATGCGTTTTTTCTGTAGCTACGTTTTCTACGTTAGCTACGTAGCGAACAAGTGCAGATATTTTCCGCACAAGTCATGTAGCTACAGAGAACAGAGGCAGAAAATAGTACACTTTATAAGCGCTCATATAACCGTTGCTTTAGTCAGAAAAAACTTTTTGTCTGAGAATTCCAGTAGAGAAAAAATTCTTATGGGCCGAAAAAAAGTTTGTATAAACCCTCTGTCTTAACCAGTGTTACCATTTGCCGCTGAAGACCCACTAGCAGAGACTACAAGCCGCATCCAGCAGACCATGGCATTGTGAAGGAATAAAAAATAGGGATCAGCACTCCCGCGTCTGCGAGGAAAGGTCACAAGTATTTGGCTACGAAAATACACCCGGCTCAGCACCCCCAGGATCCAAACTGTCAGTGTGGTATTTGTTATAATTGTGCTAGGCATCTCTTAGCTGAGAATAAGGTGTTTATCATTGTGTCGTGACATTGTATGGTTTATATCATGTCCCGATGCTATTAACGAATAATTCTAGTTTGCGTACCTAGCTGATGAAGCACGGAAACGGCGCGAGATGCCGCCATGTAGCACTGAAGAGTATTGCCGCATTTTAGTTGGAAGAGGGGCAGCTTTGATTCATTTGTGCGAGAGGAGATTCTTGGCAGCTGTAGTTACGACGCCGGTAACGTGTGAAATGTTTCAGTCGTCTCGGTATGGAGAATTTCATTCGAAAGATGGTTCGCTTGAGGCAAGTAGCAGTATTTCTTCGAACTGTGTGATTATTGTCGGTGGACTAAACGCACCAATAGAATTGCACGTAGCAGTGTGAAAAAAAGAGCCCCCACAATTCAAATATGGGTTGTGGTTGCTTATCCGTAGTCGAACACCTCCTAACGATGGTCGCACCAATTAGGCGGCAGACTAGTGGAGCGCAGGGTCACCGCTTTGCGTTCAAACTAAGGCTTGACATGGGCAGCATAGGGTTGTTGCTGAGGATTTTTACCCCTGATCAGCTGACGAAGTAAATTAAATCTTTCGAACTAGAAAATGCTACCCGCGAAAGGGGTGATGAAGAAGCCGGTATATTTGAATCGTTGAGGGCTCTTGTCAGGGGCAGCTGGACTACACAGACGAAGGTAGAAGAATCGGCCTGGCAACCCCAACGGGTAAGACTGATACCACTCGCCCGTGACGTGACGTACCGGGAAGTCGGAGAGGGCTTTGTCAGCATTTTGCTATGGAAGGCAGATGAGCCTGCCATTACTGATTTGTCTTCGCTGAGTAGCGCTGACATAGGCCGTACATCCGGAGATCAGGTCGGATAAACGCGCTTCATCGGCCCATGATTCACGCCGAACAGCCATGGTAGCACCGCGTTGCTATAACTGCTTCTACGCATATTGCCCGGCAACAACAGGGTTAGCCAGGAAAGGGCAGCGGAATCTACACCTCGAACCGTACAGCAGGCAAGTACGCTCGCGTTGACGGCACGTGCTTTTTGGGGTAATGACGCGCTTCCTTCTTGATTGATTAGGAAAACAGATGAGCCTAGCAATATTAAAAATTTGCACCTATTCTTATGAAGCAAATATGAAAAAAAAACGGATTTGCAAATTTTTTATTGATAAACTTTTGGTCACTTCTGCGTTTTTTTGCGCGCTATACCATTAGGCTTTGCTAAACCAACACAAATTTTGTACTTTTGACTTTTGTGTACTTCAACTAAACAGCCAGATATATATAATTATTTGAAACCATGTAGAATAATGGCGAGTGTTCAGTAGACAACGTCGAAATGAACCGGTGAAGTACCTTGCAGGAGTGGTTGCACCCTTGTCCGACAGGAAGCTATTATCCTGACATTGTTAGCTGGATTGCTTTAGAAAAAAAATGCATCACGCGAAGCTCTTCCTAACATAAAAGTAAAGCTAAATCTTACTCTAAGACCCATTTTCTAATGTCTACCTTTGCGGTATTATCCAAATTATCTGAAAAGTTACACCCGGTAGGTTATCAAATTTTCATCGCACAAATTCATCGCAACATAGTTTTCTACATGGCTTTCTTAAGCACTGGTGCACAGCACAAGATTTACCCAAAATGAAATATCTGACACACGTTTACAAGATAACAGACCTTTTCGATGGCGCTTGATTCCCGTATCGGCCAGCAATACCTGATAACCTTACTCGGAAGGCGTACGGAGGGTTGCGTACATCCTTAAGTCCACCTAATCAGAATGCCGGAAAACTTTCTGGTTGGGGAAAGTTTCTTGTTATCTAATGCAGATCGGCTCGGCTGTTCTCCAGGAAAACATTTTTGTAAAAAATGTTTTTTTTTTCTGCATAAGTTTTAACTATCTTCCAAAGCGCGTTCTTTTCACCCTAATGCATAAATTCGTGTTACGTCGATGAAAGAACGTTGCGGATACGTAGTATGAAAACTGAAGAGATAAGGAAAGTATTATTGATACGCTTCCCACCCAGCCACATGTCTCAGGTTAAATTCTCTACGTAGAATTACTGAAACCAACGAGTATTCGGTGCATACTGGAAAGCTTCGAAGATTGATGATAAATGCACATACAGTATTAGTAACCACTATGAAGGTCTACGTATCCCACTTTTATTAAAAACATCGTTGGTTATAATACCAGTGATATGTATAAGGTATTTGTGCATAACTTTAGGGCGTATTATTTAGGCACCAATACACAGTTTCAAAAACCAGTGAAACTTTGTTGTATAATCCCCTAATGCTCGCCGCCATTTTTTCCACTCATTTATTACGGGGTACCTCAACACAAGCAAAGAGGAACGTATTTGGGCAAAAAAATGCCTTCCGAATTATTGTAAATACTTCTATCACTATCGCACCAAAGAGGTCTTCGCCCCGTTTTTTTAATCGTCAATGTAGTCAGTATTTACGATTTCGTGTGGAACTTTGCAGCCACAACTAAATTTTGATGTCTTACTAAACCTAATAATAACTGTATTGTGCACTGAACTCGTCTTCAGTCGTCCGGTACAAGCCGACACCTCATTGGAATTACATTCTCCAGTCGCTATCGTAACACCTCCACTGTTCCTTATGAATACGACTCACTCACTACCACTTATAAATACCTCCTTCCTTCGAAAAAGGTCAAAACACTCTTAAAATTCCCAAAAACAGTTCGTGTCACCCTTTTTTCATTTTAATGGGCTATTGTATACATTGACCATTTATAACAATTTCAAATATGTTTTTGTGTACAGCCTTCTACAAATATGTTTGAATTTATTTGTAAAACAACTTGTGTATATAGTTTCTTTGCAAATATTTTAGCCACTGTATATTAATTATAATTTCCGCATTCGCCGAGGATGCGCATGACTTAGGTTGTATTTTTTACGTGTCTTTTTTCTTGTTTTCATGTTTTTTTTTAATTTTAGGTTGTTTACAAGATGTGTACTCTAACAATATCCTATTGGGATCATAACGTGTAGTGCCATCAGAAACCAGAGCAGACACCTCAAGCTCAACGTTATCAGTGGTTCATGCGGTTGCGCTTTTTGTTGCAGAAAGAAGAGAAATTTACACTTCAGTTATCTCTCACATAAAACATATGGGTTAGCGCATGGATTCCTTTCCACTTTGTTAACGGCCATGTGTGGACAACTGTAGAGAAGCAGCGTTCGTGGTACTTTTTGTCAAACCAAAGGGGGCGTCATTCCACTCCAAATTTTGTGACCGTCGCATTTGTTGGAAGAGCCATTTGTATATTCAATGAACTGACGTTTTGAAAGCAATGCGGCTCCTGCACTTGCGTTGTTTGCATTAAGCAGCTACGTTAGTTGTCGCATGCTTGTAACTTCGTTCCACCTCTCTGCAAACATTATGCAAGGCGCGTATACATGCACTTTTACAAAAGAATAACGAGGCGGCATTGCTACTGGAAACCCGTTTGTCGTGCCTGTGATGAAAGCCTTGCGCTTGTGGAGTAAGAGATCAATGTTTTTAGATGATTACCGCACAGTGCACGTGCGTGCTTGCACTTTGAATTCAAATGCATATGTTACTTATGCAATTCCTCTGACTTGGTTCAATAAAGGCCCAGGGTTTAGTACCGGCGGCGTATCGCTTTTTATTTTTAATTAGAATGGTGAACCATGGGTACTTTTTACTAGCCGTGCCACGTGCCTGTGATGAGGTTTCGCACGAAACGTCTATGAAACAATGTAGAACAAGTAAATGTAGGGTCTGTAATCCTTGATGGTGTGCGCATGGCGTATACAGGGTGCACCACTAAGGCGTTGGCAACAATACAGTCGGCCAACACATCCCGGTTTAACCGTTTATACACCAGTGTTTTCGGCTGTTCCCTTTGCTTTTTCGTGTCTTCATTGAAGTCTTTTGTTCGAGTATTATTAAGAGTCAAGAATTCAATGGTTTTTAAGTAGAGTCATGCCAGGTGCGTGTTTTGACGATATTGCTCCGTTTTGTGTCGATAGCAGCAGCATAATTGCTGGTGTTAACACACTAAAGGATTTCTTCAATACAGTGGCAGCGGTGAAAACTAGCACAAATACTTGGGTTTTTGGTATGGTTACGGCGACACTACACTGAGTGTATTTCAATGCATCAGCTGGCAGAAGATGCCAGCGAAGTATTTGGGAGTGCCGCTGGAAAAGTATGTTTATAGTGATCCTGATTGGGAAAAGGCAGGCTGTTTGAGTGGCGTGACAAGGCCGAGAAATGGAAGGTCACTGCCCTATCAACGTTTGCCAGGGCCTCAGTGTGTAACGTGTATTTAATAGCAAACTCTGGTGCGTTCTTCAGGTACTTCACTGTTCGCACAAGAACGTACAGGCTCTGCATCGTCTGTGTGCAGTGTATATATGTGGGTCCGCGTGGGAAAAAAACAACCCGCAGATAATTGTTTCGGCGCTGCGCCTGGGGTTCTTTTTTCTCTGGCATTTGTCTTTGCGACAAATTATCGTTCGGGTTTCGTTTGATCGGGACGTAAATGATCCTTTCTTGTGCACTCTGTGTCAGATGAGGCTAGCTAGCAGAGCTACCTGATTTTGTTGTTTCTTCTGCGTGTTTTATTTTTGGTGCACCCAGCGGACATTTTCATTATGTGGTGTTTTAAACGAAGTTTTTACGGGCTCGCTTCAGGCAGGAATAGTTGTCAAGCATGACTCGCAAAAGGGTGTGCCATTATCATGCGGATATTGTTTTGCCTGTGGCTATGTACAGATCCATGTACTGTGCAGGGCCAGGACAGGACGTACTTAAACTAGTAACGACAATGGCAGTTCTGCCTCAGGTTAAACTATTCTTTTTTAAAGTTCACGCGGGAAACTTCCAGCAGAAACGTTCGCAAAAAGAGAAAGGTCTATATATTCCAAGGAGGAGTTGAGTGTGTTACCCACGCAAATAACCCGAGACGTCAGAACATGTCTTCTTCGCGTTTTGGGATAGGGTCTTCTTTTCGAATGTGCTTCAGCACATATTAAAGCACTTCTTCCTAGATACCTACGCGATCAGCTTTTCACCAATTCAAGACGACGATAAGGCACCATATGTCGTCGTCAAGGTTAGGGCCCTGCATGGCATTGGAAATCGCCAATGCCCATACGCCATCGTGACATCGATGACAGAGAGGTCCAATAGTAGTTTTCTTAGTGTGTTCGTCTGATATTTGATGTGTGGAGGCCCTCAGCCCGAGCGTCCAGAAGGGGTTTCTGTATTTTCAACATTGCGAACATGAAACAATTTTCGCCATTACTCGGTTAGTCAAGGGCTGGCTACCGTGTTAAGAGTGTAATGTTTGTTTGTGTTGCGTCAAAGTATGGCAATCAAAAAGAAAAGAACGCGCCTCCTCGGAGAGAATTATTTCTTGTAAATAGCCAACATTGTTAGCCCCTTCTTCCCACACATGAAACCTAGCTTTTTGCATTCAGACCTACCCTGCGGCATTCGTTGAAAAAAATTTTATTCACGGTGCAGACATTTGTACAACCGGCTCATTTTCTCCACTTTCCAAGAATGTGGAGGGTGGCCAAAATGTCAGCTAAAACTCTTGCCGTCTGCTTGTGTTGAGAGTTTCCTATTTTTGTCAAAGACGTAGTATTGTTTGTCGGTTTTTTGGCTATTGCGGGTGGATTACCTGCCTGGAATGAGGTAAGTTACCACAACAATGCTACTTTGTTCAACTGTGTGCTCATTATTAAACAGGAGCTTACGTATTCTCGTTCAGAGACTACTGAGAGGGGCTTCACTTATATACATGACCGTCCCACATCGCGTCGTTGACGGGCTGTTTGTTGCCAAACGGTTCCCACTGTTAGAAGGTGCAATCGGTGCGTGTTAATGGCTTTCCTACTGCCGCATTGTTAGGCTACCTAAGGTGTGATTTTACTATGTTATTCATTGTGCACACAGGAGTAGAAAGCTTTTATGTCTGTCCACATTCAGATAAGACTGATGGGTCGTAATTGCTACCTAAAATTTTTACCGCATGTCTGTTGATGGTGTTTTGCTGTTTGCCTAACATCTTCAAGATCTTTCACTTTTATTTGAATGTCTGCAGAAGTTACTTTCACGCTGCCTATTGCCACCGTTGTCACTTTTTTCTATATCTGCGCAGACATTTGTGATAATGCTTCCTATGCAGGCACTTTGAAAACGACTGTCTTCGGCATCCTTCTCCCTAAACTCCCTGAGTCGTGTCTCCATTGAAATCTTTTTCACTGCTAAACGGGTCGCATTTTAGAAATATTCAGAGGCCCCTACGCCTGCACTCTTTGCAATACACTGTACATTACTTAGGACATTCCAAATCTATTTGTAATATATTGTAACACCAGCAACAAGGCGGCCGGAGCATGTATTCACACTCTAAGAAGATTAGGGGCTGTCAATTTTGTATAAGATGCCTTGTCTGAACACATATTGAGATTCTTCAATTTGTTGGCAAGCAGCTCAGTGAGGCATCGCAAGCTTTCCGCAAGCGTGATTTCCAGTGCATGCAAATTGTGTAGGTTGCTTTTAGGTAAGGAGTACCTTAAGGACCGCACAATGTCCATCAACGTCCGTGCGCATAGCATTTATAATCGCAAAGCATCACACATGCGCCGGCAGGATACTTACCTTTGTACTGGTAGACTGGTATTCCACACAGAGTTAGTGTCTGTCGTCTTACTCGTCGGGTAACGCCCGTGACTTAGTACCCGAGTGTCAAACGCTTACTCCTTCGCCTCAAACGGAGCGGAGTGGCTTAAGACCTCCGAAGGTCCGTCCACGTCTACCCTTGCGTGTTCATCCATCAATCGAAAATCGAGCGAAATTTGATTTAAGCCGAGAGCTGCAAGTTTTATTTGGGGTATACTCAAGGTGCAACGGACTGCGGAAATCGAATGACGGTCGTGGCTGAAATCGAATGTCACTCGGAGTGCAACTTGAATGTCAATTGGAGTCCCCGTAGTCTGCAACCCCCGCCTCCATCTACGGAGCTGCCATTTTTTGTAGTTGCTATATAGCTCTCGTATATGGTCGTCCTCCCCCACGCCGCCTTTAGAGCATTTCGTCTTTCAGAAAATACTCTCTCTACAATTTGGTGTAGAACTTGATAACAACTTTGGGCAGGTAGTCATTTTGTAAGAAGAATAACAGCCCGAGGAATTTTTAAGACAGGTGCTGTATACATAGGGTGACGCCGGTCTTTGCATTTGCAACGCCTCAATTATTTAGTAGCACCTTAAAAAGACCGCGCACTTGCATGATTTTTCGTTAGGAACGTACGGGGATGTCTAAATTTTAATTTTATAGAAAACCATGTGCCGAAATTTGTCACAGGTGACGTATGCTTTCTTTCAGTGCACGCTCCTTGCTCACTAAAAGCTTCTGTGCGCTGCTGTTGTGTGTTTTATGTTTTTCCAAGCGGCCTGAGGCAAGCCTGCCTTTAGTATTCAGTATGGGCTAGTTCGTTCATGAGAAAGATTCCTCGTTACAGCAGTCCTTTTTGACTTTGGTCCAGCTGTGTACAGACACTTATACGAAAGTAGACACAGTTATTGAAAGGGTGTTGGAATCCAAACCGTTTCTAAACCGTCCATTTCCAGACCACCGCAACGCTTGTCTTCCTTAGCAGACCGTGCTCGATTTTCTTTTAAAAGAGTCATTTCCTTTAGCAAGCACTGTGGAGACATTCCTTGTTAGGCAGCGAACAGCTTCACTTTTAAGACAGATGGTTTCGCTTTTTGATACGCAAATGGGGTGCCGCACGGTGATTTAGAGAGCATTCTAGTCATTGATAAATAGCATGCATCGCGTGTCATCCTTGCAAGGCCGTGCGAAACATGTTCTTATCATTAGAAATGTGGGCTATTTTGTGCATTTTGTCACACTTCCTGCAAGCTCTCTCCCGAGACCCCATCAAGATGACCTAACTATTCGCTATAGGGGAAGTTGGACTAGGATGTGTTTGCTACCTAATGCAATTCGATCCTTTCCGTTGAGAGTTCTCTATTTTTTCGAAACGGCTGGTAGCCGTTTTTAGCAGAAGCTACGCGTGCACGTGGTTTATAACCTTAAAAAGCACTTTAGGTATTGCTCTCTGTGGACAACCGTTCACAGACAGCGTATGCATCCAGTTTGGAGAAGTCAGAGAGGGAGGGGATGTTTATTGGTACTCAGAACCGTGCAGTGCAGAAGGAGAGCCAAGCAGCGGCGGGAGCATAGCTGGAAGTTGTTCTGTTTCTCCATGGACTCGAGTAGGGATCCCAGCCAAAGCCTAGAGAGTCTTCCGGGCATTCCTTCAGCCCCGCCGTCACCAACCGGCTCCCTCTGCTCGCCTGCGCAATTACCTTGGTCATCATTGAGGAGGCCTTGGCAGAGCGCTAGCCGACCAGTTCACCCATGCTTCACCTTCCACTGCGGCCCACTCTACACCTCCTACCGGAGCCCCCCAGGTCCCGCAGGTGTTGGACATTTTCGGTGCCGACATCATTACACGAGATCTGCGGGCTGCCCTGAATTGATTCCCAAGCGGCGGAGTGCCCCTGGCTTTGACGGGGTGACGTATCAGATGCTCCGGAACCGGACGCCACCCAGTTGAAGCCGCTTCTGCAGCTCGTGAACCGGGTGGGGAGAGAGAGAAGCCTTCACCTCCTTGGCGGTCGCACTTGTAACGCCGATGCTAAAGGTCAGTAAGCCGCCCACCGAGCCTGCATCGTACCGGCCGGTTTCTCTTACGTCCACAGCTGGGAAGCTGATAGAGAGCATGGTCCTTGCCCGCCTTCAGTAGGTTATTATCGTCTGGGCATCATCCAGGAGCAGCAAAGTGGCTTCAGACGCCACCGCTGCACGGCGGGCTCCCTGAGGGTGAAGAGTCTCTTCTGGAAACAGGCCGGCTATGAAAAGGAGGTGTCCTCTTGCTCCTGCTAGACATAAAGTCGGCCTTCAACTCCGTCGCCCAACGGCCATCCTAGATGCCCTCGAAAGCACGGGCTTTGTGGACCCCTCCTCGTTACGTGACTGGCGTTCCTGGCCAACCGGACCCTCGAGTCAAGGCTGGCTGAGCAACCAGGAGCCCACGAGACGCCAGCTCTGGGTTCTGCAGGGTAGTGAGCTCAGTCTATTCCTGTTCAACCTCGACCTGGTTCCACTGGGTACACCAGCAAATGCCGCTGATGTAGCCACCTTACGTAAACGTGCTAGCTAACGTGGCAGACCCGTGCCTGTGTTGACAAATTTCTGCATTGTCATATTTTCTCCTATATTTGAGCCCTTTGTTGGATCGCGCTTGCGTCCTTCGACGTCAAACATATATATATATAACATGCTGAAGTTCTTCTGAGCTAGGTTCTATATACGTAAAAACATTCGTAACAAGGCGGTGCAAGTATTCCTTTAAAAAAATGAAGTTTTATTGCTAATAAAAATCTCTGCAGCCTGCTGTTCATGACGTTTTTTGTTTCTCTTAGAAACAATCGCGCAATTGATCGCTTTTTTCTGCCCGTGAGTTTTCATTGCTCTATTTCAAAAATGTGTATATCTTGGTGCATTTTTTGCTTTCTCATCACTTTGTTCTGACTTTCGCAACAAGGTTACGATAGTATCGAGTTCTGCTACGCAGTCTGACAACGTTAGTCAGAACAACTAAAATGGCGATCGAAATCGCGTACGTCGTAGAGCTGGCACTTTCTTCTCTACACAATGTTTAAGATTCTAGCGTTGATTCGGAATATTTTAGCAATAAATAGCACACATTTATTTATTTACGTGGCATTGATCGGCGTCAGAAATGGAGCGATGAGTATGCTGAGATTGTTGCTGTGTGCACGGACACGCCACTACTACTAGAACAGCTTCGAAATTCACATAGATTAGCTGCCGTTCTATAAAGCCCAAAATCGGGCAACCGCTGGGGCTTTGCGGGGCTTTCAGAGAAGAACAATAACTGTAATGCGCCTTTCCAGGTGAGGGGTGGAGTTTTGAGTACAACACGTAGGGCGGCGATGGATCTTAACCATAGCTTGATAAATATTGATGTGAACAGAAAAAATGTTTTAGTACTGAATACAGGGCTAAAATAACGCTTTGAATTCTTTTACGTGGTGGTTAGCTTGCATTGAAGGCGCCGTGCCTTTGCAAGCGGAGCGCCTGCACCTGTCAACAATTAAAACAAACGGGCATTTTAATATGTCCGATGAGTGCTTTTTCGATTGAGGCGGGTATTTAGATGTGGACTAGGATTGTGTTATGTCGAACTGTATCAATTATTTGTGCTCTCGGTCGTCCTCACGAAGATTGCCTTTCAGAAGGAAGGAAAAATGAAAATGCTTTATATTGAACGCACGTACAATTTGCTCAGTAATTTCTGTAGTCTTGACAGGAAGGAGGGTTGGTGCTTCTTTTAGCGCAGCAAAGTTAATGGCAATTGGTCAAGAAACTAAAAAGCCTCAAATTGCCTCTAGTATAACAATTACTTCAATAAGTATTTCAGCTAGTGTGCCAATCAGCCTTCGGTTTGATCGAAATAACCATTGACATAATTGATTTGAAATGAATGCGGTGTTCTTGACTAGGGGAACACAGTAGTCAGACGGTTGAGCAGACCTTATTTATTGGTCAGGGGATGTTAGTCTAAGAAGAATGGTCAGCTTAGCGCGGCTATTTTATAGGTATAGCTGCTGCAGAAAACATGGCAGAAAATATTCACTGGTGGTGCGCATGCACTGGAAACCTCGGTGCAAATGACACAAAAACAATTACACAGCACAATGTTCATTAGTAATCGGGACTTCGGGTAGCAGGATTCCGGTCTTTACCTTTTCTGAATGCGGCGTCTGAGCACTGGTTGTGGTAGTCGAACGTCGCTGTTTCTGATGGTGGGGCTTTGGTATTGGCAAGAAGTTTCATGGAGTCCTTATCTCGGCACGTAGCGTTACTGACCGTGGTTGTCGCCAATGTACGAGGCTGCGAGATCCTGGAGTCCGTTTTGGAAAGCAGACACATTGCCGTCTGGACCACCTTCGGCAGAGGTACAGCAATGAACTCCCCTGAAATCCCACGACTTGGGTAGGTATACGACGTCTATGGTGCGGAGTTGGATTTCCTGTGTGTCATAGATATGCAGCCGACCGGAAGTACTCAATTTCGGCCTCATGGTACCCTGATGCTGGCTAGAAGGTACATGCATGTGCATGGTTTCTTCGAAACAATGGCCTTTCCCCAGCGCGCAAGACTTTTACGAATACCCAGTAGGTTTCCCCAAATTCTGTGCAGCCTCTTGAGTTTGGTTCGTCGACTCCTTTATTGGTAACAATTTTTCGGTCATTCTTTTCTCAATAAATGGAATGCAAAAGCTCAACGGTGCTCGTCGCTTTTACGACAAAAACGTCGCGCTGGTGCATCAAGCGTTTTAACTTTACGGGAAGTTCGTACATGAAAAAAAAATCAACCATGTGATGGGGAGAACTTTTCTTTCCCCAATCCACTGCTGATTAGGATCTCGTTTCAAGGAGTCTTTCTATGATTTGTACATATCGTTCAGCAATGAGATTTCAGTATGGATGATAAGGACATGCCTTGACCTACCGAATGCCATTTCTCCTCAGACATGTTTTAAAATGTGTAGAAGGTAACTGAATGCCATTGTCTGTACACTAACACTTCCGGCAATCCTCAAGACGCGGACATACAACGCAGTTGATCAATCGCATTTTCACAGTTCGTTGTTATTATGACATTCACTTCATCCACTTATAATGAGTGTCCACGAGGACCAGAAACACTGTTGACCACGATAAGAGAAGTATAAATACAGTCTTCCCATCTTCGCCTTGCCCAAAGACACGACAAAAGGTTGCTGCGTGCCACTTGAGCGACAGTTGGCATAACCTCCACTGTTTTCCCTGCTCGCTCAGTTACTTCAGTTAACCTTGGCCACCGAACATCACCCTATAGATATAATTTTTATTACCTTCATTCTAAACTGCCGTGATATAGTATTGAAAACGGATTTCACCGAAGAGCGAGAGGCACTATTACGTGATTTTTTTCAAGTAAAGAATCCTGTTCAACAGATATATGGATACGCCGTACAAAATAAGGGGCTAGTATGCCGGTTGCCACATGCGAAGGCCAATCGCTTTGTGTGTAAATCAGAACATTAATATTACATTGTTCCTTTAACGTTTTGGTATAACTGTTCTGCCGAAAGCGTCATTTCATGGAGCACAGAACAGAAGTACCCACCCTCTGAGTTGCGTTCTGAATTCCGAAGGAGCAAAGCCAACCGCGACAGTACGTCAGATTTCGCATTATCGCAAGCTTGGCGATAAACCAAGTTTTAGTTGCAGGCTGCAAGAAACAAAGCCCAATGGTGAACACAGGCTACTACCGTAGCGGGAACTGGCTTACTATAAGCCCGAGCAGACACCGTAATGGATGGTAATTCCGAGTATTTGAGCAAGGATAGACCAAAGGGATATTTGGGAAACTGCACAAACCAACACACACTGCCAGTACCTTTTTGTGTGTGTGTACGCCAACTTGAATATACTGAGAATCCCTAAATTCAAACACTATCGGCCTATCTCAGGGCGCTCCAGTGGGAACGTATAGAACCCACCCTTTAGGCTAACGTTCCACACCAGACAAAGATTGGCTTGCTTGGCTTGGATTGGATTTGGATTAGATTAGATTAGATTAAGTGTATTGTGTTGGATTGTTTTGCGTCATAGCCGCGGCAGACGCACTGGCGCCGGCGCGTGCCCAGGTGAGAGCGAACCCTCTCTCTCAACATCTGCGGGTGTGCGGCCCAGCGTGCTCTCACTCCGCTGGTGGGCGGCGCTGCGCTCGGTGCTGCGGATGTACAGCACTCTTTCTCTCACCGCTGTCTCCTCTCCTTCGGGCGCCCTGCGCATATAACCTGTGTGCCGCTCTCCTGCGGCCTTTCGGTGGATCGTTAGCTCTCCGCTTGCGCTTGAACCCCCCTCTGCGTGGCATCACACAAGGGTTCCCGCGAGGGGAGGTGGGCGTAATTTTTTTATACTGTCTTTACCAAAACATCCACATCTTTGCTTCTTTGTAAATCGCCCGTTCGTTCCTCTGCCCTTTTTGCTTGGAGTGAGAGAGCGGGCCTCGGATCTCGGCGCTTCGTTTTTATGTGTGTACAGGTCATCCTTTTCAAACATTTTAGCGCCTTGGCAAGTTCACCCTGTTTCCAGTTACCTTTCTTTTCTAAAACTTGACAAAAAGCGGGTACGGCGACCTGCAACACTGCAGCACTTTCATTATCTGCAGTTTAAATACCAACGTGCAGAATTTTTCAGTGACACTTCTAAAACCTCCACTCTGGTCTCCTGCACTGCTCATGGTCCGAATTTCAATGAAGCCAGAACCATGAGCGTGCAACCACTTTTTTCAGCTGAAGCGTATGAAATTTTACTGATTGTGCGATACATTCTTGAAATCAAATTCCCAAGTCCATCATTTATACAGATTTCTTGAGTGTTGCTCGCGCACTATCATCGCCTACACCCACCAAAAACCACATAGCTATTCTTATATTCAATAGTGTGATGTCTGTGTATGTTCAAAAGCATCAGCTGCTCCTCTTCTGGGTCTCGGGCCAGCTGGAATCGCTGGGAACGAGTTGGCAGACGGGAAGGCTGCTGCTGCTTCACTCAGGAACACTGTAGACATAACAACTGTACCATATGCAGACCTCAAGCCACACATAAGACAACACTTGCATAGAACATGGCAAAAACACTAGTCATCATCCAGGTAACGCTTACACGTTATAAACATACACCGCTGACACACGCAACAGACACACGGACAGCAACCCTACAACAACCCCAGGAACCACCATCGTTCCGCGTTCTCTCTCGGTGAAGACCGCGAGGACTGGTGGAAGGAAGTGGAGCGCGTCTTGAAATTTACAAATTCCGATCACAAAGAAACCTTTCGGCATGTGTCATCCGGAGGCAGCTCATATTTTGTTCTAGAACAATGAAGCTCCCTGACTGACTACACTCCACCTTATATCGAGTTCCTGAAAACATTCGCCACCATCGTGCGGAAGGAACGAGCCGCCCTTTTTGCTAGAAACACGAAAGCAAAACCCCAACGAAGGGTTAGTAATTTTTGTTGAGGAGATGCAGCGATGGTTTCGCCGTGCGGAGGTAGAATGCACAAAAGAAACAAACTAGAGTTTTTGATGCGAGGGGTAAAGCAGGAGCTTTTTGCTTGCCTTCTATGTAACCCTCCTAAGACAGTGCCAAATGTGCTTCTTAGGGCGGGCGCGATAGAGGAGGTGCTTGAATGTCGAACCAGGCACTACGACCTCCCAGACAATGCGCTCGCTTCGGAGACGATCGGTGCTGCGGCTATTAGCTCCAAACAACCTACGGGACCATCTGTGCGGTTAGGTGAAAGGAGTTGCGGGAACGTTTCCTGACAACTACACACCCTAAGTGGATTCCCTGACTGGCGTCATCCAGAAAAAGTGCAACACGCTTGATAGACGTGTATGCCCACGGAAGTACCCAACGACCACCAAGCAATGTCCTACTCCGCAGGGTGTTTGTCGACCCCGCGCCCCTTTACTCATCGTCAGTTGGCCCCGCCGTTCCCGCCGTCCGCTGTCTCCCACCCGAGCCATAGTTCTAACCAGACGCCAAATAAGGGTGATGTATCGAACCCCCGATAAGCGTCCTTTGTGTTGCCACTGCTGAGAGGCCGACAACGTCTACCTTGCTCCCCTACTAAAGGTTCGGTTTCCGGGGGGTTCTCGGTCGATGCACCACGCCCATTACCCCAACAGCGCCCTACTGAGATTGAGAAATGCCTGTTCAACAACAACCGAGCTCCAGTGCGCTTGAAACATTTGCGATCGTTCTGCCCATACCAATTGCCAGCCGTCGAAGCAACGCAGCCTTCGTGCGTTTGAAGTCCCCAAGCTCCACGCAGGTGAAACTAGAAGCAGCAACCTCAGGGCGTGAGGTTGCACGACAGCGGAAAGAAGCAAACTAACGTTGTAACGATTCGCCGAAGGCCATGGTCTACGACATGCCCTCAGCCCGACGACCCGATCTGATCCTGAGGTTGTTCCAAAACAGAGCCTGACCGAGCCTGCCTCTTACAAGACGACAACGATGAAGCATACTGCCAACCATCAACACGCACAAGCCCAGATACGTCGGCCCCGACTCATCAGGAATTCAAAGAAGGCGGCGTCTGACGCCCCAGTTTTCAATATCCAGTTGTCAATGGACGTCCTTGGCGTCTGGACGTCCTTGGACGTCCAGACGTCCAAGATAAATGCCACCAGACCAGACACCCGGCATTCCGTTCACCCACACACGTCTAAGAACGTCACTTTGTTGACTACTAATTCATCGCCTGTGTATGTTTTGAGTTGTTAGGGGGCGCAAGTTTGCTCCAATACAGTTGTTTTTCTTTCCAAAACTAAATCATATCTGGTGGGCATAACAATTCTATTGCTCAGATTTATGCAAGCAGACATTAAAACTATGGGCATTTCTCAGAATTAAAACTATCTGTGACTGGCAGCATGATGCGTGTCCGCCTTCCAAAAACCATTTGCTAGTACCATGTTAAATCTACGCGTTTTAATTGTATATATTGCCTGCAGAATAGCCTGTATTGCTAAATCAACATTTATTGCGGATGGTGCATTCCACTGGAAGCAGAAATAGCAACGCAAATATACACAATGCTTCTGCTTCAAACCTCTGCTGATACACGTTGACATTTTGACAAGGTAAAATAACAACATTGGCAATGCTCTACCAGGTTGTTTGATCAGTATCCTGAGACCCGAGACATGACGAAGTAAAAACAAGCAATTTTTTTAAACTACTTGAATTTACCGTGCTACATAGGATCAACTCTGATGTCATTCTTTTATTTTCCTAGGACGTTTTCGTTGAGAAGTTATCAGATGCTGCAATATAGTGCCACACTTGGTACCTAAGTTGTCACAAAATCATGTAACATTATGTCATAGGACAGTGTGTGTTCGCTCCCGCGCCCGCGCCCGTGTGTGGTGTTGTGTGAGCGCGTGCAGCGTGTGCGCGTGGCTGTGTCTGTGTACACGCGTTGTGTTTGTGTTATGTTGTGTTGGTAGTGCACGTTTGTTTCTGTGTTGCGGGTGTAGTGTAGTGTGTTTGATTGTGTGTGCATGTTTTGTGCGTGGTGTTTTTTAGTGTTGTATGCGTTGTTTTGCTGTGAAGCGTGTGTGTGTGCGTTGTGTTGTGTTGTGTTTTGTGTGCGTTATCTGTGGGTTGTGTGGGCGTTGGTTGTGTGTGGTTTTCTGGATTGTGTGTGTGTGCGTGTGTGTGTGTGCCTCGCTATTACTGAAAAACTAAAGAAGCCAATGAGATATCGAAAGTGCGTCCTCTTCCTGACATCATTAGAAACGCCTGCCTCACTCGGCCGTGCTCAGAACACATCTTTGTTGACGAGCCAATATTTCTCTTCATCGGTAAATGCCTAGTGAAGCAGTTCATTTTGGGAAGCTCTGATTGACATGGCTGCAGAACTTTAGCTTTGCAAGCATCCAAGCTTAAGTCTTATACTTTCAAATTCTAGATGTTGAAATCTTAGATTTTCCAGTCCTAAATTTGCAATCTTTCCTGGGAAAGGACGCCTAGCACGAAAGAAACAACATAGAATCGGCGTCTATTGTCCCTATTGCCGTAATTCTCCAGCGAATTTCCAGGGAAGAGCATTGGCGGCGTCTAAAGAAATTTTTATTATTTATTTGCACAAAACGACCTCTAATTTCAAAGGAGTAAAAGAGAAAATCAAAATAATGAGTTCTGCTAAATGTAGTGACAAGGATTCAACACTGTTCCTGACGCGCAATCTGTTGCTCATCGAAATTACTACTGAAATAACGAAGAAAACATAAAGGTGAAGGGGAAATAGTGGCGGCGTATAAGACCTTAGTCTTTCAGGAGCTCGTAAAACGAAATTCGAGAGCATCACAGCATTTCTGAGTACATAAGAACGGTTTAACTTGGTGGCTTTGACAGAAAACCTCCAGACTGATAACGCCAAATTTATTTTGTTTGTATGAGCGCCACCTCGGAACTACGGTTCCATAAAGCACCAACAGTAGGCAATACCAGTCTCTACTCTAGCTTGGAAACACTGTTTCGGTTTCGCTTGCAGCTTGTATTGTTTATGAAACGCCCTAAATCTGAACGGGCAATATGTTGCACGCGGGGCCATAGGAGGGTGTATTCCCCGAGAAAAAATACAATACACAATGCGAATTTTAGCACACCTATTTTTGTCATTTAAAAGCATAAACGTTGATATGTAGAGGATTAAAATGTTGCTCCACGAAAATTCTTGTTTTCAACATCTATAGGTCATGTGTCAATGTTGCTTCAGTCGCTATAGTGTGTTTGGCAAATTTGTTTGCTAGGTGGCCTTGCACTCGACATTTTGGGGCACCTTGAGATAAACGTACACCAGAAGCGGCCAGAGACCTACTCCGTTGGAAGATGGTGCTTCTTTTGGCTTGCGTCACATTTAAAAATCGGTGTTTGGTGTGGTGACTCACTTGTAAAGTTGTTAGTATTTTGTGTTCAAACGCTACTCTACTTGGAAAATATTCGCTTGACGACGTCAGCGACCCCACCTTCCTTTATCGTGGAAAATTTTAGCTAGACAAAGTTGGTCTTTCCAACGTTCAGTCATTATAAAATGGTAGCTAGTAAAGTCGCAGCACCACCTTCCGTTATCCTGAAAAGTTGCAGTGTGCATGAGTACCAGGGAAAAATATGTTGCTGGAACGGTATAATTACGAAAACTCTTGTGACACGTGAATGGCAGGCAGTGCAAGTAGTGGTCACCCATGGCAGCGAGAAATATGCCCTTAGCTGCACCTTGCAGCTGTAGATGACTGCCTACTCTGACTCCAAGTAATGTAAAAAAGAATGCGCACAGGGTACACTTTCGAGGAATGCAGCTTCCAGGTTTTATTTTCTTCAGAATATTTTTCACCTATGCTTGCGAAGGAAAGCCGCTGCTTCCTTTTCTGCTTGAGTTCCTCTGCTGAGTTGTTGCAATTAAAAGATGCAAAGTATAAATAAGTTGCAAGTTGACTTTACAGCTTTTCCAGAACGGGGTAACAAAGACATCAAATAGAGAGAAGAAAGCGTAAAAAACACAAAACGATTTTTCCGCAGTTTTTATATGAACGAGACACAAAAAAAACGGAAAAAGTTTTGTTTTCTAAACACTGCGGAAGTTCAATTGCTCTGGTGTTTGTCTATGGAAGATAACACTGCCTTATCTTGTGCGACAATATAAATGCAACGTATAAGAATAGCACACCAGACCCAATGTGAGAAATACAACCTTCTTGTGCTGTTGTGATTGACAAATGTTAGTGCTATTTGACATAATTCGAAACAGGTTAAAGCAGAAAGTTTTAGATGTGTGAGACATACCATCACTAACATTCTTATATAACTTTATAGTTTGGTTACACTGACCAAAAAACCGTTTCTGTGGCTTCCAGAGGCTGCCTGAGCATATCAAAGCTTGCGGTAATGTAATAAACTACATTACCATCTGATTGATCACTGCGGCATAAAAACATTCATTTTCTCCAACACATATTTCTCTAACCACACAATTTCCCCAACCACGTAATAACTAAAGCAAGAAAAATGAACCAAATATTTCGTTCTCTCTTAAATTGGCGTGTATTGTCTTAAACATTGCCTTCTCCCGCAGCTCGTTCTCTGAATAATACAAAAAAAGCAAAGTAGATCCATTGTTGAACTTAGTTTTTGTTTATGCATTTAGGAATCCTCAGTCATTTCAGTTACGTGGCTGCAGCATATACCATCTTTCCATGTTTATGACGAGGACAACCTGTTACTGACCTAAAGGCGTACGACACAAAATTTTGAAGGCGAGACAACGTCGGAGAAAGATTGGTGTGAACACACATACATCATCTGCAAAATATCAGCGGCGAATACAGCCTAAAACATATTCAAAATCAATTTTAAAGTGTGCGAAACGCAAACGAGCAGCCATCAGAGGACCACGCACTATCGACATCCCATGGATATTGTGTAACTAATCAACATCCAAACATGTCACGGGTTTGTGTTTGCCGCGTCCGCACTGCCGGCGGTATTCGCCGGCTAGCCCGGCTTGCCGCTCCAATCGGAGGGCCGGAGGACGGAGCTTCTGCTAGAACGAACGACCCGATCGTTGGTGGCGGAGGCGCCGTGATTTCGTCGGCTCATCGCGCATCTGGCCGCGACCAAAGTTCTACAGCGATTCCAGGCACTCTGTTTCTATTACTTTTTATTTTCATTAGATGCAAAAAACGCGCTTGAGACAGGAAAAGCCCATTGAGCGAGCCGCACGGTCGCTGTGCAGGCGGCGGCCAGGGCCGCTAAGTGGCCCAGGCCGGCACAGGTAGCTCGAGTGATAGCTGCTTACCGCTGCCAAGTCCCAACCATGGCAGCTTATATGAGAAAGGAGCTAGTGACGCGATGGCGGATGCATTAAAAATTGTCATCTTCACCGCTTACGAGAGCAGCAATCGAATTATCCGCCGCAGTGCTAAGCCGAACACATCTGTTTAGCGGACCTGTAGGCCGACCGGGCGGCTGCTCCCAGCGCGTCTTGCCATCCACTGTCTCGAGCGTCGCGCGTCGTTCTTTAGCCGCGGTAGCATGCGCACTCGCAGCGCCTGCGTCACGTCCATGGTCGCTTTATAATTAGGCGGCTCACAAAATCAGTTTGTGGGGGCATTTGCAGAAACTGCCGGCGATGCGGATTTGACAGTGCTACGGCAGCTCTGCTCTATGATATCCTCCGACGATCACGTGGTCAGCTTTGTTCACACAAAATCCATCGTTTCGCGGTACCCGCTGAAACCGGAAAATGCGACAGGCCGCATTGAAAATGCGTCTAATTAAACAACTGTCGCACGCTTGAAGCAAATGAGATTTCTACAGGTGATAAGTAAGTCACTAGCTACTTATCGCATCCAAAAAGCAAGATGCAAAATTTTTGTGTCAGTGCCCCTTTAAGCCTAACTTACTATTAGCTTCTACATAGGTAGTCTGTTTGCTTCCAAGAACGTCTTTTCTCTCCAAACTCTTCCCTCTCGACATTCAGTACTACTTCTACAGCAGCTAAGATAATATATTGCATACATCAGTATATAAAAACAGGTTGCTGATGATTATATTGAAAGTAACGAATAAACAATGTGATTATTTCGCAGAACTGCCTACTGCACCTATTCTAAAGCAGCAAGGTTCCCCTAGTCTACGGTTTAGACTGGCTTTGCTTCTAAAAATTTATATATCATTTTGGGGGGTTTCCATTTGCTCAGAAAAACGAATTTTGGCTTTGGGAGAGAGTTTCTGTGAGCCAAGATTCTGGGGTATTGAAGTGAATTCGAACTAACGAATATATATTAGCTGTATAACTACACGAAAGGGACACACGTGACCTTGCTAACTTTACGGGGCAAAACAAAGTAGTGGTTTTCCGCCAAAAAAAATGTTTCTTAAACTTACATTGAGTGATTTCTGAAATTGCAGAGTATGGTTTTGTTTCATTTACTGTACTTATACTCCACAAAAACAGTGACCTCAAACAAACTTGCATTGTTAACCTCATTGCACTAGTGAAAACAATGTAGAGTGTGTGGAATAGTACACCTACAGAAGAGAAAACCAATAAAACCTAAAGAAGCTTCAGTAGTCAGAACCATTGTATAGTGAAGAGGCGCTTATCACGTCAAATACCGCCCTCAGTGTTTCTATCACAAAAGAGGCAATGAGTATGCTTAATTCGGAAAGATTCGTAAATGCATTGAGCGTTTATACGTCAAAAGAGGGTAAATGTCAAGTAAGCATTCTCTTTACCTTTGCCTAATTTGCATTGTATCGACGAGGATAATTTAATTTTGACCAAATATATTATTGTCACTATAGCAGACATTTCCAGGAACTTGCCCCTTGCCATGTAAATCGGTTCCACTTAAGGTACTTTATGTCCGCATGGCCTACTGAGTGCAGAGCCGGGCAAATCATTTATGGATCACCCTTTATTATTGTAGCATGGGCAAGCACGCAGTGGGGTAAGCTCTTTAGAGGATAGCAATATTTCATAATTATAAAGTACACCTTTGTGGAAATTTATACGGACACACTCATATGTTGTAAAAAGTGAGTCTTAAAAGCGCTGCCATAGTACCTATATACCACAGTATACATTAAGGCATCGTCGTTAAAAATTCTTGCCAAAGAGGTACCTCGTTTCTGAGCAACTCTCACCTAATCAACGAAAATATATAAAATGCATATGACCAATGGCGTTAAAAACAGCGGGTATATAACATTGATTGGGGTTATGGGAATCCGAACTTTCAGAAATTATCAGAGAGCTGAGAAATATATTGCAATGATATTTCTCAAAAAATTTTGTGTGCGTATGGGCCAATATATATTTATAACGTCGGGACGAACGGCATATGTACGCCTATCTATAAATTTATATAGAGAAAAACCTCAGTTTGTTTCAGTTATCGAGAAACGCTAAAGGATCCTAATGTTCTATTTTGATTCTGGTGTAGGTTTAGCCTCCATAAAACATTTCTCGCTTTTTGATTGAGGAAAGAAATGTACGTGTGGCATAATTTGAAGAAAGAGAGAGAGAATACATTTATTGATCGTCTCAATTGGGAGTGGTTCCTTATTGACTAGGGTAAACTAGGGAAGTTCACCAATGTTATGACATCGTCAATATGCGTGCAGCCAGAAAATAGCACAACAGTTTTTTTGAACAATTTATAGCCCACCCCCGCAAATATATACATATATATATATTATTATATATATGGATAGACAGATATATACCTATAGAAAGAAATGCCGACAGTCTACTGCGCCAAAAAAGGCATAGGGGTGTAGTTAGACTTTTGTTTTAAATACCGCAAGTGACGTTACATAATTTTTTTATTAATAAGTGCAAAAGAAGAAAGAAAAACACATGCCCAGATTGGGGACCGAACCCACGCCTTTCGATTACATCTCGAATGCCTTCCCATTTTGGCTATCTGTTTAACTGCGTTCTCCTTCACTTTCTAGGGTATTTATATTTACTACAACTGTATCTTTCGCTTGAGGGTGGTACCCAGCGCCACTCAGACTACACCGGGAGAAGGAGACCTTCTTTTGAACCCCCGGGCCGTGAGGCGAACGTCTACAGCCTGTCATAAGCGGTTAGCATGGGGAAAACCCTCTATATGCTACCTGGGCATCAAGGCTGCCAGAACCGAGCCTTCACTAAGCTTTCACGCGATAATAGTGTTTGGAAATGAGGGCTCGTTAGGAAAATACAGAAAGAATTGCCGAAAGTCTACAACGCCAAAGAAGGCATAGAGGAATCTTAGACTTTTTTTACCGGTAGTGACGTTACATTATTTTTTATAATTACGTGAGAAAGAAAGAAAAATACGTGCCTAGAGTGGGGACCGAACCCACGCCCTTCGATTACATCTCGATTGCCTAACGAATTCGGCTATCTGTTAGACTGCGTTCTCCTTCAATTTCTAGGGTATTTATATTTACTACAACCGTATCTGACGCTTCAGGGTGGTAGCCAGTGCCAAGGAGAGAAGGAGACCTGTTTTTCTATATATATGTATGTATATATATATATATATATATATATATATATATATATATATATATATATATATATATATTATATATTGTAGAACAGAGACGTACGGGACGAGGGATTCCGTAAGGATACATATCAAAGTTGCACTCCTTATTGCCAGTGCTGTTTGGCGTTTTAAGAGTGTTTTTATAGTGCCGAAGGAAGTATGATTGCCTTTTTTTTTATGCAGGAATAAATAATTGAAAATTCAAGTCGAGAAAAAATGCGCCGTTTTTTCCGGAAGCGGGAATCGAATCTACAACCTCCGCATAACGCGTGCGGTGCTCTACCATTGAGCTAGTTCCGCGGCGACTCCCCTCTCGACTATACCGCGGGCTTTTGTGTTTACGACTACTCAGAGCCCGGTCAACTAGCGCCGCCCCTCGACCACCGCGGGAAGACGTAGAACGTCTTTTCCCAGCGGCCGCACTTAAGACGTGGTCGGAAGTCGGGGATAGCCAAAGGCATTTCAGACTGCTGAAGCCAGAACCCTCGTAATGCATTTTGTAGAACAGAGACGTACGCGACGAGGGATTCCGTAAGGACACATATCAAAGTTGCAGTCCTTATTGCCAGTGCTGTTTGGCGTTTTAACAGTGTTTTTATAGTGCCGAATGAAGTATGATTGCCTTTTTTTATGCAGGAATAAAAAACGGAAAATTTAGGTCGAGAAAAAATGCGCCGTTTTTTCCGGAAGCGGGAATCAAACCCACAACCTCCGCATAACGCGTGTGGTGCTCTACCATTGAGCTAGTTCCGCGGCGACTCCCCTCTCGACTATACCGTGGGCTTTTGTATTTACGACTACTCAGAGCCCGGCCAACTAGCGCCGCCCCTCGACCACTGCGGGAAGACGTAGAACGTCTTTTACCAGCGGCCGCACGTAAGACGTGGTCGGAAGTTGGGGATATCCAAAGGCATTTCAGACTGCTGAAGCCAGAACCCTCGTAATGCATCTTGTAGAACAGAGACGTACGGGACGAGGGATTGCGTAAGGACACATATCAAAGTTGCAGTCCTTATTGCCAGTGCTCTTTGGCTCTTAAAAATGCGTCTTTTAGTGATCATACTTTAGTTTCGATTGTCCTGGGTACAAAAATAACAAAGCCCACCTTCAATTGGAACCGATGGAAGTTGAACGAGAAGCTTCTTTCGGACGAAGATTTTTTGGCTCAAGTAAAGAAAATGCTTCAAAAAGTGCTCGACGTAGATAATGAAGATGTCATCGTTAAGTGGGAAGACTTTAAGAACAATGTCAAGATAGCCGCAATAGAAAAAGCTTGCCTTGCACGCCGTTGTGAAAAGCAGAAAGAAAAAGAGTTACATGACCAACTAGACTTTTTCTTGAACCAGGAAAGTATCGTTCCAGGAAGGTACAAAAAAGAAATAAAACAAATAAAAACTGAGCTTGAGATTATCGATACAGAAAGGTACCGAGGGGCCACGATAAGGGCACGGGCCGAACGATTGTGGGGAGGGGAAACGCCAACCAGGCGAGCGTTCAGTGATAAAAAAAGTTACGCAAAACGGAAGGAAATTCAGGAGATAAGTTACAAGAACACAGTTCCGAGTGATAGCCAGATCATAGAGAGGGCTTTTGTTGAATATTATACTGAAATCCTGGGTCTACAGAAAAACGTTACGAGTGATTACAAAAGTACCTTTCTTACACTGTTGCCACAGTTGGATGAAGAAATTAAAGTACAGCTGGAAGCTCCAATTACCAAAGCTGAAATAGAGACGGCGATTAATGAACTAAGCTTGGGAAAGTCACCGGGGCCGGATGGAATAGCCGCAGCATTCTATAAGGCGCTCAGGTCAGAAATAGCGGAGGCCCTGTACAGAGTACTTGACAGAGCGTATGAGTGTAAAGAACTGCCTTTGTCTTTTCGAAAAACACATATTGTTTTGATCCCAAAATCTGAAGACCCAATCAAGCAGCAGTCAGTGAGTGCTTATCGACCGATAAGCCTCACCAAAGTTGACTAAAGAATTTTCATGAAAGTACTGGCGCGGCGGCTGCGAACAGTAATAAAAGACATAGTCGGTCCGCACCAAACATGCGGAATTAAAGGGAGAACCATTTTCACGAACACGCACACAGCGCGCAGCATATTAGAATGCATCGACGCAATAGGCGGTCGTGTCGCCATGCTGCAGCTCGATTTAGAAAAGGCCTTCGACCGTGTAGCTCATGAAGTGTTATTTTGTGTTTTAGAGCACGTGAATGTTGGCTCAGTGATTTTAGAAGGAGTTAAGATGGCGTACAAGCAGTGCAGTGCGAGTGTCATTGTTAACAAGAAATTAAGTACCAGCTTTCCTGTCCTATCTTCCGTATAACAAGGCTGCCCCTTGAGTCCACTGCTTTTTGCAATGTACTTAGAACCCTTCTGTTTAAAGATTTTGACCAACACTAGAATAAATGGCTTTAAGCTGCACTCAACTGAGGTCAAGATTCTGGCATACGCAGATGATGTTGCGATGTTTTGTAAAGAGCAGGACAGCATCAACGAGGCGGTAAAGGACGTCACAGCCTTTTTTAAACTTTCTGGAAGCACCATAAATTGGAATAAGTGCTCGGGCTTCTGGCGTGGTCAGTGGGAAACCACACCACCTGTGTATGAAAATGTTCAATGGACTGTGGTTCCCACGAGGTACCTGGGTGTGCCGCTTGAGTACTACCGGGACCCTGCCGAACACTGGAAAGAGCAAACTGAGCAGGCACGCGAGAAAACGTCGAATATGGGAGGCCTTGATATGTCTGTGTTTACGAGGGCGACTGTTTGTAATCTTTTTATTGTCGCAAAAGTGTGGTATGTGTTGGAGGTATTGTGCATGGCGAGGGTGCGGTGCAAAGGTTGCACCGAGTATTTGCAGTTTATCTCTGGGGTTCAACATGGGAACGCACCAGTAGAACAAATCTTTTCCGTTCTGTAAAAAACGGAGGGGTCGGCCTTGCACATTTGTTTCTGAGACAAGTAGTAGCGAGATATACTTTTTTGCGAGACCAGAATGACTTATTTTTACGAACTGTAGTCCAAGTGTTCCTACGAGATAAGCTATCAGATTTTGTTGTGTCGTCAAGTGATGTGACACACACTTGTGTGCGTGGTTACCTCCGTGAGGTAATCGATTCTTTCAAATTTCTTATAGCCCGTTTTTTCATTCAATATTTAGGTAGTGTTTCTCGTAAACAATTGTATAAGGATGTGCTTGATGTTTGCTTGCCCGAACCTCTGTACCGCTCCTTGTACAGAGGAGAGGGTGGCAGGGATGTGTTGAAGCGAGTGAAAAGAATGCCTGTGCGACCATCTGTGAAAAGTTTTTTCTTTCAATTGCATACTGGCACGCTCCCAGGGAAACCATGGCTTCAAGAAAAAGGTTTAGTTGTGGCTTGGTCCATTAACTGTCGCATTTGTCTGAAGCCAGAAACGATCGACCACATATTTCTTGACTGCTCAGACTCGGTTTTTTACTGGGACATTCTGAAGCGCACGCTTAAAAAAGACCTTGTGATAACGCTCCATGGCATTCGTTTCTTGGCCTTTCAAAGCAGTGGTGGCGTGCCGTATGATATGTTTGTGCTGCTGAGTTTCCATAGAATTTGGAAGTCACGAATGACCGACAGACACGCTCATGTGGACGCTCAGCCCGCGAGAGTTTATTTCAAAGAGAGTATGGTGTACATGAGAGAAATTTACAGGCTTCAAAAAGAGCCGCCTGAGTGGGTACCTCTGTTGGACAGCGCGGTTGCACTGAAAGAATTTTGACTCGCTGCACTGCCCAAGTAGGGCCAGTGCTTATGTGTGCGTAATATTTTGTGTACGGATGTTACATGTCCTATGTATGTGCCAAGCAGGCAATAAAAAAAAGCCGCGGAACTAGCTCAATGGTACAGCACCGCACGCGTTATGCGGAGGTTGTGGGTTCGATTCCCGCTTCCGGAAAAAACGGCGCATTTTTCCTCGACTTGAATTTTCAATTATTTATTCCTCCATAAAAAAAAAGGCAATCATACTTCATTCGGCACTATAAAAACACTGTTAAAATGCCAAACAGCACTGGCAATAAGGACTGCAACTTTGATATGTGTCCTTACGGAATCCCTCGTCCCGTACGTCTCTGTTCTACAAGATGCATTACGAGGGTTCTGGCTTCAGCAGTCTGAAATGCCTTTGGCTATCCCCGACTTCCGACCACGTCTTACGTGCGGCCGCTGGGAAAAGACGTTCTACGTCTTCCCGTGTGGTCGAGGGGCGCGCTAGTTGACCGGGCTCTGAGTATTCATAAATACAAAAGCCCGCGGTATAGTCGAGAAGGGAGTCGCCGCGGAACTAGCTCAATGGTAGAGCACCTTACGCGTTATGCGGAGGTTGTGGGTTCGATTCCCGCTTCCGGAAAAAACGGCGCATTTTTTCTCCACTTGAATTTTCAATTATATATTCCTGCATAAAAAAAAACAAAGGCAATCATACTTCATTCGGCACTATAAAAACACTGTTAAAACGCCAAACAGCACTGGCAATAAGGACTGCAACTTATATATATATATATATATATATATATATATATATATATGTATATATATATATATACATATATATTTATATATACATATATATTTATATATATAGATAAGAGATAAACGCTTACGCTAGTGAAGTTTAAATAGTAAAAAGGGACGCAATAAAAAATACGTTTACTACGAAAACATGACTTTACTTCTACGTTTCGGACGGGGACTGTCCTTTATCAAGGACGCCCGTCCAACTTCTCGGGGTGCAGGTCCCGTTAACCCCGACTAGTCGGAGTGGCGCTGGTTACCACCCATAAGAGCAGGAAAAAAATGCATTGAGATAAATACCCCAGAAAGTGGAGGGGAAAAATAACCCCGCCGGTAGCATAGCGGTTTCGCACCACACCAGTATTCTGGAGGTCATGGGTTCGGATCCCGCCTGGCGTGTATTTTTTTTCCACTTTCTTTCTGTCCAAATTCTTTATTTGCTTCAATGACGTACCATATCCTCCTTTGCTTGCCGAGGTTTTCTTGACGGCCAACCAGTATATATATATATATATAAATAAATATATAGATATATATATATATATATATATATATATATATATATATATATATATATATATATATATATACATAAGCGAATCAGAATAGGAAATGAGGGACTCGTTGAAATAACACAGAAATCCTTATTTCTGCCAATCCTTATTTCTATATACATATATAATATATTTATATATATATATAATATATATATATATATATATATATATATATATATATATAGTAGCATAAAGAGCTTTAGAGCTTTGTTTTGATAACATAAATTTACATCAACCTTTCGGATGGGGACTGCCCTTTAGGAAGACTTGAAAAAGGTCCGCTTTATCTTATCGGAGCTCAAAAAAACACCTAGATATTTATTATTGTGCCCACTTTTTTAGCCAGACTAAAATCCTGTGAATTTTGTTCATTACAACTCTCTGCTTCACATTTCTTCCCTTACTCTTATCATGGCAGCTCAGGTTTTTAACTTTTGCTGCACTGTGTCTGCGACCTATCACAAGAGTTGTTAGTACCCTTGCACATTGGTGATCTAGGCTGTCTCTCGCTTTGTGCGAGTATAACTTTTTGTTGCTTGCCTGATGCAGGAAGTTACCATTCCACCCTTGAGCAGTGTTGTTGGGCGAATAGTCATACCAATAGTTTCCTTTCACCTTTTTGCGAAAGCCCAGTATGTGTGCAATTCCTTTTTTAGAAACGAGTTAAAAAATTGCAGGTTCTTTTTCCTTTGCATTTTGTGGGGAATTTCGAGCCCCAAATACAACTGAGTGAACTGTTCTAAACTTTTAGTTAAGTCACTGTCAAGGTTTGTCCGTGATGGCATGCGTAAAAATTATCAACTTATCAGAAAAATCTCGTCACCCAAAGTCGTGCCAAACCCTTGAAGAGCTTTGAATCCCGTTTTGCCAAATAAAGGTCTTCTAACATCGCCACTACCCATCAGTCAATCGGGATCTGGTCTCACTAAGAATACAGCCCCTTCAAATTAAATATACATTGCACTTTTGAGAAAATGGACCTGAATATTCACTAAAATAACTATCCAGTTTTTGTTTGGGCACACCGGTGCTCATTTTTATAGGCAGTCATACAAAGCAATGCCGGAAAGATGTGCCTCTTTCCATCATCAGACATGATACTCCTTCGCCACCCATCCCGATAAAGACGGTTTCTTCTCAGCCTTTGCCATAATTGTTGCTATTAACTTGTTCTATCGCCCCAGCAGTGGTATTTTTATGGTTATTTTCTTATATCCACTAAATATTACTGCGCACGCCTCTATCCGCGGGTTCCAATATCCACAATGACTCTTCGGTGCAGTCGTTTTAAGTTCGGCGCATATTACAACAGCCTTATCATACCAGGTAATTTAGGTTACAGCAACAGTGAGCATTGCGCGACAGAACGAGAATAAACATTTCAGTTGTATTGTTTGAAGGTGCTGGTGCTCATTGTTAAGCCTTTTTGCAGCACACAGCACGTATTCGCCATTGATACTCTAATGTCACCCCTCCAAATCAGCACACTTTCTTGTCTTTCTGTCTCACAACCCAGATTTTTTCTTCACGCTTTTCACTACTTCTTTGTAGGGGGTTTTCTCAATTGAAGTTATGTTTCTTGAAATCCAGCGCTTGCAAGCCTCAGTATCCAACAATCCCTTGCGGTTAGGTTTATTTTAAACAGACCACGTTTTTTTAAAAAAATTGTAGGCTTCCGGACAATTCAGGTCACAACAACACAGCTCTTTTCATGTAAAGAACATGGTTGATGAGCATTGTCAGCAACGCTGTTATCTTTGTGCTCATTAGCACACCAGTGCTCATTGGGGCACCAAAGTAACACCTCAGCAAGCCACACTGCAGCCCACAGCCACGAAGGTGTGTCTTTTTATCATCCCACATGACAAGGCAGAAAGTTGTGCCGTTCCGTATTTGGCCACCCGTCCAAACTGATGCAACATTTCGGCCTCCTCCACATCTCAGGCTTTCCATCTCTTCTCTACCTCCACGAGTATGTAGGTTAGCAATATTTCATCTGTTAAAGTAAATACTTTTGATCTAAAGTTTCTTCGTTCGCTTGAAAATTTTTATTACTTTTGTAAGGCGGTTTATGGTTCAGTTACTACATAATAACGAATATTGACGTTTAAAATTTACCTATCCTCCGTGTGTTCCGTACTTACCGAATGACAGGCACGCGAGTTGGCTCTTCTGCATTCTTTCCAGAATGCTGAATTAGTTACAGAGGGCGGCCCTCACGGTGCTCACGCGTGTTACGTTTGCGTGTGCGCTCGCCGTGTCCAACCACCTGCATGTGCAATCGAGAAGCGGTAAACTTGGTATAGATGCGAGATACCGATCATGGGGAATACTAATACTCTGTACTGAATTCGACGCTTCCAGTACTTAGCTCAAGCAAAGTACTTGACTATTGATTTCAGATGGTGATGCTGTTGTTTGAGTGTAAGGTGTATATCCTAATTATAAACTATGCTGCACAAACACACAGGTGGGCCCATTCTTTGCTTCACAAATGATACACTTCTAGCATCCTTGCAGTTTAAGAAAATTTCTTGTCAGTTTCTCTCACATCGGAGTTACTCCTTTTCTGTAGATCCGCCAGTTGCAAAGCTATGGTGATTATAGATATTTATTCACATATTTCTAAACACACGTTGCCTCGTGGGATTGAATATAAAAAATGTGTGGGCAGATTGGTGGTTTCCAGCGAGGACTTCGGTCAAAACGATTTTCGTGCTTCTAGTCAATTTGGGTTACAGCGAAATTACTTCTTTAAGGCAATGAACCGGATCACTCAGTGCAGTTGTCGGTGCTGTTGTTGATTGGGTGTAGCAGTTCAAACGAACCGCTATGCAGCACACAGACACGAACTTGGGCTTCTTCGGGGATTCACAATTGGTACTCTTCTCCCACCGTTGCAGTCGAACACATTTTTTGGCTGTGTCCGTGAATTCTTGGGGTATACCCTTCTTTTCCTCCTCTTCTGGTAATTCAAGATTATGGATGGCAAAACGACTAAAGATAGGGTTTCTTTATAGTGGTGAAATGAAGGCCAGTACCATACCACCTGTGCCTACATGAGGGGGTTATGATCCTGGCCGAAGTTGAAAACACGCTCGGCGACGACTTTATTCAGCCAACTAAAAGCCCCATGGCAGCGGAAGTCGTACTCGCGAAGAAAAAACTCCGTACGTATGACTTCTGCTCTGCCTACCAGTGAATAAACAAAATCACAAAAATGACCTATACAAGCTGCCCCGGATCAAGAACGCCGTCGACCACCGCTAACAACACGAGTATTTTTTGTCGATAGATGCGTAGCTCGGCTGGCAGGAAATTTTAATTGAAGAAATAGGCTAAAAAGACTGCTATTACAACAAGAGATGCCCTACACGATTTCAAGGTGATGCCGATTTTACTGTGTGCAGCGCAACCAAACTTACCAAACATCGACTACACTGTGCTCGGCGGCGTGAATGGACACAAGTGCTTAGTGTACCTCTAAGACGGAATGTAATTCCCCGGATTTTCAACGAAGGGCAATCGTACGTCGGGGTCAAAGTTTTATCCTGGAAGCAGCTGCTTCGGGTACGAGGAACCGAGGAGTTTGGGACAATTCTTCAGGCGAGAGAGTCCTGCCTAACCCGCCAGAACCTTCAGCGATAGAAAGCTTCAAAGGACCTAATGGCAAAAAGGGCGCGTAAAAAGTTTTATTACCGTGCACCGACTATCGGTGCTTCTTCGAAAGCGTCGCTCAAATTTGAGCGCCGCTCACGCCTTTCAAAAAATGACCTCCCATCGGCTGCGAAAATTCCACAATGAAGCCATTCGTGATCTGCAAAAACGCTTGCAAATCGTGCCTCTTCTCAGTCACTTATACGAAAACGTCGGAATACAAAGGCACAAAGACGCCGGTTAAATGGGCTTGGTAGCCGTTTGGGTCAAAACGCCATACGCTAAAAAACGTTTTCGCCGATGCCAGCCGCGTGCTGTTGAATGAAAAAAAAATTATTCAAAACACTTCCTCCCCCATGTATTGGCCGTTAGAAAATTTCTCCAGTTATTGCAAGGAAAACTATAAAGGTTGTGACAGACCACCAGGCGCTGTGTTCGCTCTTCAATTCGCAGCTTTGCTGCCGGCGTTTCCGGTTGTGTGGTCTGTGTATGAACAGTTTAACGTTACTATCGTCGATAAATCCTGCAGAAAACATTCCAAGAACGACTGACTATCACGCGCAGCTCTGACAATCATTCCCAAATGACTGCAATAAAGACGGTGTGGTATTTGCAATCGTAACAGAGACAAACTTTACAACCTAGATGCTCGCCGACATTGATTTACGCGTCTTGATTGAATAGCTTGGAGTATGAAGCGTGGGCATTTCTAGTGTCTTCAAGGGTTACGTGCCTGAATTAAGCCTCAAAACCGTTCCTCTAACCAAAGAATTGAAAACCAGAAGGCTAACAATTTTTATTCTCGCCGTGCTAGCAGACCTTTGTGACGCTATTCAAAAAGGCAAGGTATTAATCTGGTCCGTAATACACAAATAATGCTTCGGGACTGTTGCCTTATTGCTACGTATGGGCTTGTGCTCTGAACGTTCTCGGCCTTATTTATGTCACATCCTTGTTTAAGAGTAGTGGAGTAGTGCGTAGTACCTATCGTACACCGGTGGGTATGTCAAAGGCTTCATCGTGTGTCGATTCTTTTGGGTAGCAAAGTTCTCTCGGGTTATGTAGCCGCATATGAGTTTTTGAAGTTTTTCAAATTGTGAATTGGCCCTTGCCTCTATGAGCACTTCGATGCTTTGGTGGGGGCCAAGACTTGACATATCCCGTTTGGGCTTGACATTGGCAGTACAATGGCTGGTTTAAATGTCCTGTAATCATATTTTGATTTGATTTTATGATGAAATACAGAGCAGTCTTTCAAATCACGCGATTTTTCCTAATTTCATCGCTGTATATATAGCCTCATTTGTAAAGAGGTATGTGCAATATACAGGAAAACAAAATAAGGAATAATCTACTACCCTGTTTACTACACAAAAACCTATAACAGGTAGCCCGTATTGTGCACCACGGACCCGACTATATAAAAGAAACCGTTTTTTTTTTGTTAATTTACAAGATCTAGTTTTCATTCGAAACTTTACTGCCATGTTATTTTGACTGTAAACCTATGAAAAACAATAACTAGGAGTGCCTGTTGCAAAAAAAAATATTTATTGGGGTGCTAGATAACTTTACCCGCACCTATCAAAATCATCAATTTTTTTAATATTCACTTATGGTATGCCACCTTTATGCCGAATTGTTTTTGCTGAAGCAGTGCAGCGTGACAAAAAACTGTACACCTTTATGAAAAAATGGCAATAGAGTACAAAACAGTCGGACGTAAAATATTTAGGGGAAAGTGGGAGGGGGGGGCTGTGTTAAGCCTTTTTACTCCTACCGTTATCGTTATAGGGTTATCGTTCCTTTGAAGATAAACTTACAAACCATTGATAACAAGATTGAATACAACAAATCGCCTTCCGAAGAATCACCTTCAATAGACTACTAAACATTTTCTTGGATCTTCGCGTTCACTTTTTCTTCTTTTAGTAACATTTTACATATAGCAATTTTATGTTGTTTTCTATAACTAATTTTGTTGTATTGCTGTATCGCACTTGGTCTTTTTTAAATAAATCTCTTTTGCTTTGTGTTTTAATGTCGGTGGAAAAGTACGTAAGTTTTGTAGCATTGTGAAAACCAATGACTCAGGTGTTTTAATTGTGATGTTTGTGTTTTCCAGGTAGTGCTCGTGCAATAGGCATTGCCAAAGTGGCTTGTTTCTAGGAATATCTTAATGTTTTTCTGTCACATGTATAGTGCAGATTTTGTTCGTACATCAACATGTTCGGCGTGTGTTATAAAAAATGTTCTTTGGAATGGTGACGGCTGGTTACGGGGCTTGCTAAGGGTGGGATGGCGGCGTTGTTCTGCTGGCGTCACACCAGATTCTTCTGCGAGTAACTGGCAACATGTTTTCTTGGATGTCACCGAAAGTTATTTATTTATTACATGAGTTGATGCTTTGGTCTTCCTTTGCCAAACCCGTTTGATACACCACCCTTCGCAGTTGTGCCAATCTACAATAAAACTAATCAGTTGTCATCAAAGCGCGTTGGAACCTTTCTCAAAGATGGGGCCCTAAAGCATGAGAGGCCATCAATGTTTCCACCCTCCGGAAGTTCACCAAGTGATTTAATATCATTAGTAAACATACAAGTTTGTTAACATTGGGAGCAGGAACTTCGCAGTGCAATTTTTAGTTCTGGCTTTTGAACAATTTTCTCCTTGTTACCCTGTCTCTGTTAAGCATGACAGTCGCGAGGAACCCATCGACTAAAATGAATTGCTCAAAGTGGGAAGAGAACCGGGTGTCTACGACTCTAAGTACACGTTACCACCGCGAGCACTGAACGTAAGAAGAAGAAAACCACCAGGCGAACGCTAGCTCTTGTCCTGTTGGTTTATTACTCGTGTCTTTTGTCCTTCCGCTAGGTCAATATACCCACTACCATCAAAATAACATGATTGACAGATTTTTTGGAATAAGGAATTCAGATATACGTGAATACCACCCGCTACAGTGCAGTATGCACCATGTGGGAGACACAATGAACTGTAGCTGTTGATTTCGGTGGTTTAGTTACCAAACTTGAAAAATTATTTTTAGCGGCTGCAGTAAGCCGACATGGTTTCATTTAGGTGTTAGACACAATCTTGTTTCTACACAGTTTCATTTGGCGGAATTTTTTTAGCGCATTCGTACTCCGAGATATCGAACAGCGAAGCTTATTTGCCGTTCGCATGATTACGCAGGATGAATAGTGAAGACCGGCAAAAAACTCCTCCCCTTGCTGACGTGCATGCTGTTTAGGGTGTTTATATTGATAACGGGTAGAAGACATAACAAAAAGTGATGACTAGCCCTCTTGGGTCTTGGCTGGCGTTGGCTCTTCGCTTGTGTCTTGGCTGGCGTTGACTAGCACTCTTGGCATTCACTCTTGCATCGCGTTATCGCAATCTACCGTAGCCTGAACCGCTTTCGAAATACAAAACAAACGGCAGGAGCTTTGCGTCAGTCGTCATATCTAGCATTCCTAATGATGCGACGAAAATAAACTTCGCAGATCCATGTCTCGAAGTACCGATACGTAGAAGAATTCTGCAAATAAAACTGCGTAGAAACACGATTGCTCCCAACTTTTAATTACACAGATGCCGGCTTACTTCAGGCAGGAAGAGTTAATTATTCACTTTACGTTATTAGCAACCACCGACATAAAAAACGTGTCATTTGGGGTCCCTCTGGGCACATAACCTCAACTGTAGGAGATCGTCTTCCCGTAAAGCTTTTCCCGTATTTAAAAAAAAACCTGTAGAATAATTTTATTTTCCAGTAGATAAGTGCTAACAAAGACAGGCGGAAGTCGAAGCCCTAAAAGGACCCGTCCATGATGCACCGATGTTGTGCTAAAATGAGCGAAGTTTAAATTGATGCAACCCAGGTAGCATTGGCGTCGAATGACGCAAACAGTGACTATATACTTTTCAGGAAAAGTGGGGTCCTATTCAAAGGAATACATTCCCTGATGACAAAAGATAACGTTCATAAAGACCTGCATTCCATCACAACCTACACTATCCATAGCTGCACCTGTAGTGCTCGCATATACATGCCTTTCTATCCCTACTAACAGAAGAGTACAACATCCATAGAAAAATGTTTTCACTTTAAGCGCACTTTAACTCTCTGACCGAACCTTCTGTACGACGGCAGGCCGGAGGGTGGCAATTGGAGTATTTTTGTAGTAACACGGCTGCATTGTAGGCAGATGTCAAACTTTGCTTCGAAAAATCTTACCCCACCTTGTAGACACTAAATTTTTTGTCGAATCCTTTTTTGGTTTAGGCGGAACTGGTGCACTTACTTGTCCAAGTATTTTGTGTTGGGTAACATATTGCTCTCAATTTTTATTTTTACTCTATGAAGAAAACATTACAGTTGATGTGGGCATTGCCAACGATTATGCGTAACAAACAGCGTTAAGTTTAATGTCTGTAATTAAATTACTGCCATGTATCTAGCTGAATGAAGGTGAAAAAAAATAACAGGTTTAGTGCAATGTATATCGTGAGCAGTAGCGTTCACCATCTTAGACGTCCCATGTATTCTGAATATTTACAATTCCAGTTCTGGATTCTTAAAATAAGAATATAAATTTCGGCGTCCAGTTAAGGTCTTCTTGGGGCAAATATTTACAAGTGTTTCTTTTGGAATAACATTAAAAAAAACAGATAACACCGCTACCCAAAACAACCCATCTTCTGTAAACGGCACTGTGTCGAGTGTAAACGTGTACTATTTTATTTGCGCCTTTGCGGTTAACTAACCGAAAAAAAGTTAGAAACGAATGTAAACATATTCATTATGTTGCTTTCACACCACCTGTAAAGTATTGGGGTGGTTTTGATAAGACAAGAGATACAGGTGTTGTCGCGTTTACGTGAAAATATGTGGTATACCCCGACTTGTGTCACAAAGTTCTATGAATAATCTGATACATATATTGCTTCCCTAGCAAACTCTCTGAGCTGCGAGTGCCTTGCAGGCTTCAGATGTTATAAAGCGCGAACGCAAAAAACGAACGGACTGGTGTGTGTCCCTTCAGTTTTTACACGGCCTATAATATTGTATTCACCCCGGCCCATGGATGGCTTTGCGATGTTTTTTTTTACGAGAACAGGTGTGGACTTGAGATCGCATGAACAATACAACAAGAATGAAAAAATATATATTTGAATTTCCTACCTCACGGGCTGAGGTCGTAAAATTGCGCAATTGCCATAGGCACAAGCAGCGCGCAGTTTCCTTCATCGCATACGTCATTTTCCTGTGTTCAACAGAAATAATCGCGAATGCTCAACCGGAAGCCTTAGTTACAACAGTCTTCGTTACAGATTTTTGTGGCCGACTCATAATCCAAGTATAGTCATGTGTCAGGGGCAATTCTCCGAAGGGGGCGAGGACTCCTTCGGGAGAAGAAGAAAAATACGGTCGATTGAATTTTCCGCCTAGAGACGACTAAAATTATAGCACACTGCACCGAAGTAGCACCGATGTAAACCATAACTGCCACGACTTTGCGCCGAGAGAATGCAATCAGCAGGCACGAGATAGAAGCCATTGCGGAAACAGACATTATAACAATAAAATTCACACCATTTGCATAAAGTGTCCATTCCCTCTTTGCCAAGTGCTACAAGCTTACCCGGTCATTCACCCTAATGAAGTGCATTTTTTCGTAATTTGTTTATTTAAGTCAACATCTACACGCCGAGAACAGTGTATGCTCTTTTATAATAAAATTCAACGCTGTGTATTATGCTCTGACTATGGGATTTCACTACAGAATATATATCAATGCAGGTGCAACATCCATCTAGTGGAACTCTTTTCATGAAACGAGATCAGTGGCATCTTGATGCACTAGAAGATTAACAGCTATACGTTTTAAACGTTAGGTAAAACTAACAGATAAGGTTTACTCTATGCCGGCATTGTTTAAAATAGGTAGTTTCTTTGTTATAGCCCGTTGAATCGATTTTTCTTGTGTGTTTACAGAATCCTAAAGGTAAAGTTCGTGTATAAAAGGTGACCCATTAACTGAGGCAAATCAATCCTTTACTACAGCTGTATTAGTCAAACATATGTGTAGCTATTCTTCAATGTTTATCACATACATTTTACAAAATTTGAATATATATATATATATATATATATATATATGTCTTACAAATCAAACAAAAACTGGAAATATGCGGTTTTTTTTTTCAAGTTGGTAAATACTGAGAGGAAAGCTTAATTAAGCAATCAGACCCATTAGCCTTCTCAGTAATATAATTTAAAAACACTCAACAAAAAGCTCTGTGATTGTCAGAGAATGGTTTATGAAGGTTTTGGGTGACGTATGAAAATAAATGTGACAGATCTTCACAAGACTAATAGCTCAACATGTTTTTTTCTGTGGGTGTTCTATACGTATTTGGCGTCCTCGAAGTGAAGCAGCAGGAGAAGCAGTGTTTCTGAATCCGAGAAAATATATAAACACCTAGGTTTATGTGTGTTAATATTACACTATGCCGAGTATGCTAGACTATGCTGAATAGACTATGCCGAATAGACTATGCTAGTCTATGGCGATGTACTCTATTACAGAAACTGCATTGAATTCTTGCTGTTAAATAAGGAACGCCGTATTTTTAGCCAAGGCGACGGTACTTGCACATGACATTACAGTTAAAAAAAAAGGCCCCTAATAGATACAAGGTATTATTATTTATTATTGGTATTCAAGAAAGTGTAAAGCTCATTGTGGTGTTTATTGTACTGATTGTTGGCAAGCACAATGTTTTGACAATATTTTTTAGTATCATTTGGTGATTGCCGTTGACACTTTTGCAGCTCTATCTACTACCAACAACATCATAATTTGTACTTAATGCAAACTTAAGACAGAAAAATTCTCATTACAGCTACTAAACTATATTCAAAACTCATTTTTGCAGCACTGTACTACAATTTGTGAAGGAGCTCATTTCCAGAAAAAAATGACCAGAGTAGGTAAGGCTCGTTACGAATTACAACTTGTTAGTGGTTTTATGCAAGTTAAGAGGGTAATATAATATTTAAATAAATATAGAACATAAGTGAAAAGATAGGAGAAATAGAAGAAAATATAACAAAAATTTCAAAAAATATATCTATGAGTAAGACAAAAACCCAACAACCCAAGCGCAGTCTCTTATATCTTACAAAAGTTATTCCAGCTGTTTTGAAATGATGCTGTAAACTATTATTTGGACGTTATGTAGTAAACGGCGAAGTCATGTAAAAGTAGCTTTCCTTAATATTACACAATAAAATCGGGAAATCAAAATTTTCTTCCTATTAACTAATAACATTTGGAAACTAGTGGTACAATAGCTTGTGTCTTTCTAGTCGCAAAAAAGAACTCTACTGTTTTGAGCGTGTTTATGTGAACAAATTAGCCTAAATTATAATATTTGTGCTAAAGAAACTTACCGGTTCATGCTGAAAATGTCCAAGAATGATTTAAAGTGGCAAATGGCAGTGAATTTTGATTTATAATTGAAAACCACAGGCCATTTGTTTGATCGTTGCAATAGCCAAATACTTCAGAAATGCTACGAAGGCTGAAAATATTTATTCCGTATAAACTTGTACCGAAGCAACCTATTCCGCCTTCTTAGCAAATTGGCAGTCATTGTTTCGTCAATGACTTTTACTAATAACCAACGGGATTGCAGCTTGAGGAGCTGTTACTCTTGTCCCAGCAAACCTCCTAACATCTCTGCGACGTCACAAAAAGATCCGATGTCTATGTCCCAGCAGTATCTCTGTTAAACATCCGTACAACATGCAATATTTTAATAAAAAGTTTTGGATGTTGAGATAACGTTGCTGGTACCCTAATGTCGGACGTTCTTTCAACTTTGCTACGACGTGCTCTCATTTGCTGCTGCTTCATTTGGGGATGGTATTTAGACATATTTTGCTGACGTTGTTCAGATGTTGTTGGTATGTCCCTTTTTTTACTTCGAATATGTCAATCGCAGTTACATTTATTTTAGCTATATCTGCTATACTTTATTTTCAAACTCACCGCAGGCGTACTGTTTTGAAGTTACCGAGGGGTTTTTTGTGTTTTGTGAGGGTTTGTACCGAGGGGTTTTGTGCAAGTATTGTAATCTCCCACTATTGCTTTGAACCTTTGACCTTCAAAATGGTAGCCCAATACCGACCCTCACGGAAAGAGGCAGAGACTTAGTGCAGAATTCGTTTGCAAGCGACGTTGCCAACGAGCCTTGTAAGGTTTTCTTGGTGGGGGGGAGGTGGTCATTTCAGTCAAATCAGGACAAAATAAGATAGGATGATGAACGAACACGCAAAAAGCACAACTTTACTTGCTACTTGATTTAACCCTGATGGACGGCAGCTTTGTGAATTCCGACCGCAGCTTTATAAGTTGTACCGACTGCACTGACTGCAGCTTAAAGAATTCAAAGTGTGAGCAAAGCAAATTTCGTGGCTGCCTTGATACTGAGTATACCGCCAAACGTCACTTGTAGGTTAAACAGAAAGGTACCCTGCCTTTTTTTGCTTTGAAAAAAAAAAGTCGATGACACCCTCATTGCAAAAAAACACTACAAAAATCCTTGAAGTTTTGCCAAGATTCCAACCATTGACTTTCCAAACACAACACCTGCACCGAAGCTCCAATCCACTCGACCACGCTGGAAAACAATGCGTGGACCCAAGTATTTGGTACCCTAAGATAGGCTGCCGACGAATATTGTCGGGTTATTCGTTTCAGTCGTATTTGACAAATTTCAGTAGTGCTAACGCTTGTTTCTCCCACACATATCTTAGAGGCCCGGTAAATTCTGCTAATAGTGCAAGTGGTGTAACGAAAACTCCCTTATTTAGGCCAAGAAAAGCTTTCCCGCTTCATCGTTCCCCCTATGCAATCTACGGTAGCCGCGAATGAAATTGCACGCACCGCTAGATTTCTGGCGTTCATAAACTTTGTTTGTTACGCACCGATCTTGCAGACAAGCACATCATGCTAACACTACAAGCGATGTAGTCAGAGCTCCCGTATTTAACTCGCAAAAGCTCTCCCAAACCCCCGATCTCCCCGACGAAAGCCAAGCTGGCCACGGAGGAATGCGCACTTCCGAACAGAAATAGCTTGTATTTTGCCTCAATGCGCCAAATTACCGCACGTAAAAAATGATGGTTTTCTGCGAACATAATCACCCAAAAACGGAAGACGGACATGGAATCCGGATGACGCCTGCTTTCGGATGCTTTCTGTCACTGCTTCGACGCTGATAGTTGGCGAGCAGCATTGACATCGGCGTAGCTACATAGGAGCATTGGGAGAGCGAACGCGCCATCTCAGACCGAAGTGCGCAGCTTTGGGTCGCTGAAAAGGTGAAGACGGCAGGCCGCACCAACGGAGTCCTGGAGTGAGGACCCCGCCCACTTCGAAGGTCGATATACCGTTAAATAAAGTATACTCTCCTTCTGTCCCCTCCCTCGTGAGCTCACGTAACCCTGCATTTTGCCGACGCCGTCAACGCGGGGCGATTTCGACGCGCGAAAAGCGCGGAAAATACGCTGCAGGTGGTTGCGGGCCTCAGAACAAACCGTAAAATTACGGCCACCACAACCACACGGTTGCTGTATTTCCACCGCTGACCCTGAAATTGCCTTTAAATGCCGTTATCTATATTGTGGGTAAAAATACTCTTTTTTTTAAATACCCACGCTCAAGCTTTTCTTGTATATAAATGGCATCTATTTCGCAACGCGTTTTTATTAAGGTTGGTGTCTTTCAGGAACTAGTTTTTCCGTCGAACGAACACGAGACAGAAAGTCGCTGCGCGTCGATTCTGATCGCCCGACAGTTGTATTTACTGCAAGATGCATCGATACGCGTGCTACAGGGCGGTGACGGCACGGGTTTGCACGCCTTCAACTTTCGTTATTTCGGTGATTTGACTACCATGGATATATCTTACCGAGAAGAAGAAATACTGGCAAGCAGTGGAGGTCAGTGAGTAGCAGTGAACCTTGTTTTCGTGTCATATGTATTTAACGTAGCAGAGTTGCTCTCGAACTTCGGTAGGCGTAAACGTTGAGCCCTAACGATTTGAGGGACTCGCTTTGTGTGTTGCGGAGATTTGTCGCTGGATCAATGTACTTGGTTGCTGCGTTTGTAAACAGAATCAATCCTCTCACAGTTTATAGTTCTGTTTTTGGTGAAGTGTTTGTGCTCTGTACTGTTTTGCTGGGCTAATACTTTGATATGAAATGAAATAAGGGAAGCTTGAGAGTGCGAATATAATCCTGTATGCATTACACGCACATCGTGTAGTTTTAGCAAGATATTGGTTTGTGTTTTGTTTCTGGAGATGCCGTTTTTTTGTCATAATAATTACCGGTTAAAAAACGTGCACAATAAATAGTATAATTTCCGTGCGTGTAGCATTAAAATTAAAAAAAAATCGAGCGAATTCCGAGAGTACGGCATTAGATTAAAATGCCATCTGGATGCTTTCTTTGCTTTTCGTTTGAGTGTTCAATCTTATCGAACCTCAATTTGGTCGTGAAATGTTGGAATGAACAACGTGTATGCAACCCGAACTTATTTGTAACGTCAGAACTACACGCATGTCGTAACTGGTACAGTAGTATGAGCAGCGCTGGTTGTGCTGCGTACTCTCCTTGAAGCATGGCAAACGCAACTTAACCTGTCAGAACCTAATAAAAATATTCAAAAATGGCGGTTACATTTCTGTCACTCAAGGAAATTTCAGCTTATTGAATTTATGTGTAACACACCTTGGTGATCCGACTAACACATTATTTGGAATTTCGCAGGTTTAAGGCAGACTGTAATTCTGGTTTCTGGCTTGTCGTTTGCTAATAACTTACATGTTGCAGGCTGCTGACTGGTGCAACGTAGACTATGTGTGAATGGGACTGTGCGGTAATAACTTCCTGCACTACTTTCATGCTTCCAGGTGTACAACTTATACTTCACCTAAAAATGTACGCCTAGCAAGACAAGCGAACAGGACAGCAGGACGAGTTTTTCAGTGATGTGCTTTCTGAAGGTTTAGTTATTCGTATATAACAATTAGCCCACCTCGCCATTCTGCTGCAGGAAGTATACGTCCATGGCAGTGAATCTGTCCGGCTTTGTGCATGTTTCGTTTTGCCACATTTTGGGGACATGTCTTCGTCCATGTATATATTGTCACTTCAATCCGCCAAGGGGTTAGGATAGACACAGAAATATATTTTGCAACTTGAGATGGGACCTTTAGCTGGGCTAAAGTGTCCTCAGAGTCCCCATTCACGAAATATAGTTCTTCTATATAATGTTACCTCACATTAGCTGTGATAGTTAGTGTTAAAGTTTTGTTAGTAGTGCCAATGCTGACATCAAATTATATCCACTCCGCTCTAATGTTGCATCCATCTTCAAGCGTTCTATTGCCAGCTAAGTCGTCCTTTATTTAAGTTAGACCCTTTAGGTTAGCGTGGAAGTTTCTGCCCCGTAGGCGATTACCGGTAGGACGCAGCTGTCATACACTGTCTTTTTCAAGAACAATGGTAGGCGGTCATTCTGTATTATTCCAGTCCTAAAAAGCTGTAATATCAACACAGATTTTCCTGTACCCAGGCCTAGCTTGATTATCTGGCTGGCAAATCAGGTGCTACTTCAACAGTCTGCACAGGGCGCCTGTTCAAGCTACTGTTGACGGTCAACTTGGCGCAGGACTTCACCTGGTTTGGGAAACAGGGAACACGCTTTTTCTAATGCGGGTGGCATCCTGTATTGTGTGTAACTAGACATCTTCGTGTAGTTACAGATATCAAATTCTTTCAACAGACAATGTATAGGGCCCAGATTTTTATTGTCAGTCACATCCTGACATTTCTTTCGTACTTTGTACCATGAAATTCTTACTTATCCAACCAGTCCGGTCGGCAACTATTTTAGCAGTTTCGGGCACCACAACGAAGAACGCAAACTGTTCAAGAATCCCTACCATGACTGATGATGGAGGCATGCACAATTGAAGCACCATTGAATTATTTCCGTGCTTTCATGCGTCTTTATTTTGTGGTATTGTTTTTCGTGCGTATCACTTGGTGTGAATTACGTAGTCATTAAATCTGTCTTCTTGTAACTAATATTCAATCATTTACGTGTTCCCCGTTGTTTTGTTTGCTCCCACATCATATCACTTTGTGGGAAATATTGAAATAGTGTAAGTTTTTTTTCCTAACCACAATTCAATAAGTTGTTTCTAAAGTTTTTTGTTGTTTTATTCTTGTCCTACCATTTCACTAAGGGTGAATAATTTTATCACGTAAATTTCTACTGCTCTTGTAATCGCCGTACAGTCATTTCTTCATACACACCTTTTCTAGAGATCATAACCATTTCCCTAGATGTTGGTTTGTTTAAAGTGGCCTAAACGTGTATGGCACTCACAACCACCACTCAACACCACTTCTGTGTTTCCTAAGTGCTTTTCTTTTATTGTTCCACAAACTTTTAACTACATGTGAACTATTTAGTTTCGCAAATTTTCTGTACTTTTATAACCACCGTTCAATCATTTGTTTGTTTTCACACTTTTCTTGCGTTGTTTTTTACACAAATATTTTAATGTGCGATATTTCAAGTTGAACAACTATCATGTGCTTGTGCCCTGCGTTTACATGTTTGCTTTTCTTCCTATTTTGTCATTTTTTCTGCTGTGTGTGACTTATTATAGTAATGAGCATTCGCAATATTCTTGTAATTGTACAATGTGTACACTCAGGGCCAAGGCAGATAGGAATCAAAATTAACGTGGTGTGTTGCGAAACCATATTAAATAATTTGGAAGTCAAAATAAACTGTTTTACCTGAACTCTATTGTGTTTTAGGTGTAATTTGAAAGCGTGCTTACAACCCACCCGCAGGTACTTACAGACAGGATGCGAGACTGTCATTTTAATAAGTTTAATTTTTGAATTATTTCTTTGATAGTTTATTTGCATAAGGCCTGTACAGTCGTGCTGTATGGTACAATTAGATGACGCTACTGTGGTTGCCTTAGTATCCAGGGCGCTTGTGCTGATCAGAACTGGTTTGCTGTTACTTACTGCCTCTTGTTTTTAATGAGATATTTCTTGTTTAGTGCTGTGCCTTCTGTGCTTTCTGCGAGAGTGTGTGCTCAGCTTGGCACTTCACATATGAGACTTCAGGCAGTGTGCAGCACTTCATAAGTTGAAACACATTAATGTAGGAACTAGGTGACAAGTAAGAGCACACAGTGCTGAATAGCTAGTAAGACATGTATTTGAAGTATAAATGCCCACAACACCTAGGCAACCTTGGAAAGGCGGCTGGCCAAACTTCCAATAATGTATAAAGAATCTAAATTTCAGGCATACAGGTTGATCTCAACAGTATCATACTAACGTATACAAGTCATGAATATAACAAACTAATGCTTGTGCCAAAGGCAAAAAATCAATGTAGAACAGACATCTATGTACGTCTTGCATGAGTACCACTACAATATCCATAAGACGTACCATTAAGGCAACGTCCCATAAACAGCATATAAAAGTACCATTAAATGTCTATTGCACGTTATCCTTTGTGTGATTTGGATAATTTTTTGCAATTGTAGCAATGGTGAATCTATGTAAACTCCACCCCAACGGTACGTCTCCTCGACATCTGCAATGTCAATTGCTCACGTCTCCAGGATATCTGAACGACGTAACGTGGTTTGCTCGTTTTTTTATCGCACTCAGGACAACAGGAGGCGCAACAGGATTAACCAGAAAGGAAGTGCCGCAAAATTCTGCTGGGACAAAATTCTGCTGACACACATGACGAATCATTAAATGCAAGTCTAGTGCACAGTAATTTATGCCACGTTGTCACGGCAATCTCGGGTGAAGTGTATTGCATTCGATGATCCTTCTGGTTGTACATACGCCGGTGGCTAAATGTGTGAAGTTATACAGTTTTAAAGAGGTGTTGTGAATGCTTTTGGATTGATTGACTATAATTGTACTAAATTTTGGAATTCTTTATGAGAAAGTGGTTATTAACCCCAAATTTGTAGTACCTTTTGCTACTACAATGTGTATTGTTAAATCTGTGGTATAAAACATATTGCTAGTGCAAATCAATCTAACGCCAGGAGGTGGACGGGCGTTAATGGGCGGTGCATCAGTACAGTAAACTATAGTTTGTAGACACATACTTCTCTTTTTCTCATTGTTGGTACTCCTCGCTAGGGCAGCAGGGTCCTATATTATGCTGTCACAAGAAGATGATGAAGAGGGCCGCGCAGCGTGGTTTTGTCAACCCAGCCTACGACGACGAAGAATAACTGTAGGTGCGCGCTGCCTGCGCGAGCTCTGGCTTGGCCACCATGTAAATGAGCTGTAAATAGATGGTTTATCATTCTTCGCCATGATTCCTGTCATTCTGCGCCATATAGTGCCCCTTTCGGTGTCCCCCTGTCACCGCGCAGTTACATAATGACGGAACATCGCATTACCCTCACACAAAGTTTCTGTTAACCGACTATTCTCCTTCGTATATCCGCTATTGCCTCTTTTTTATTCCCTTTAACCTTACTAAATAATGGTTTCTTTTGTTTAGGTTTTCACAGTGAACAAGACGGGTACATTGCCACCAATTATGCTTCTCATCTGCATTGGAAAAATCAGCCTCCTAATTAAACTTCACAATTTTTACAGTGTCTGCTTTTGATTGGCAAAGGTGGCGAAATTGCTTGACTTAACCAGAATACTATTTGACCTCATTGTGCCTCCCCATTAGAAACCTGGCTGCAAGTTCCTTGGCATCAAGTTCCTGGCTGCAACTTCCGGTGGCATCTGGCTGGACCTCGATGCCACCTACCTTTGTATCAGTGGCTAAAGCAGGTTAGTGTGCTAGATAAAGTAATATTGCTTTAGAATACTGTTTGCGTGTAATTTTTTGTACAGTTCTTGGGGTTTTTTTTTAATCCTTGGTTTATTGCATAAGAGATCCAACATGAATGGTTAGTTGTAAAGTTACGTTTTTGATGTTATGTTTTGAATGATTACCACGAGAGTGACCAGCCGATATTAAACTGTTTTTCGAGAATACACATAACTATGCAAAAAATTCTGGCAGGAAAATGTATGGTGTATGGCGGCATCTGTTCGTTAGCACTGAGTATAACAAGAGTTCCACTTTGTTACTTACACAGCTGGGTCAAAAATATTTGTCTACAAGATCTTTTCACCCGAAATAAAAACAGGTATGTAAGTCAATTGCAAGCATTTTTGGTCTTAAAATGAATTGAAAAAAACTTCTGGAAATACCGAACTGTTGGCCACGTGCGAGGCCTCCCTTGATGCTGAATCAACGTCGTCACAAATTTAGTCTGGAGGAAATACCAAGGAGGTACTATCTAAACACACTTAAACATGCCCTCTCGGAGCAAAACCAGTGCAACAGGGAGCGAGATCACGTTAGGAGTTTCCTTATTTACACTGATTTTATGGATTCTACATCTCGAAGCTGGAATTCCACACGTAAAAATAACTCATCGTGTAGTGTTTTAAATAGTTTTCTAACTACAGGAGAAGCGGCCCTAAATTCTGGTATTTCTTCACCGAATGCAGAAGCACTCCGATCTACTGGCTGTTGGCAAGCAGTTTTCCAGCTCGAGGTTCTATTTTTATGCTAAATTAGTTTGAGCAGGTTGACATTGCCATAGGAGTCGCCAGAGAGCTTTTGAAAAGATGCTTTTTTCGTGCACTATATACCCTTGGCTTGTATTGGTGTCAAATATCTTTGCACTTGGCAACATGCGAAAAGCGCGTGAGCGGGCATAGTGTCAATATAAAACATGATTTTTTTTTACCTGGTGGTAGAGTTCAGCTTTCATGCATTGTAATTACCCGAGCGGTTTAACCTTCACCTCAGTGCTGAATGCTTCCATAAGATTGCCAATCCAATTCCGCTAAACAACGTCGTTCATATCATTTATTCAAAGGAAACAATCAAACTGACTGAATGTAAAGCTCTAGGGCGAAACGTATGCTATATCTGATTTGAAAATACTATATATAAAAAAGAAACGGGTTGATTTACCCTTCCTACTTCTCAAATTTGTTGACTTATCTTGTTCATGCAGTGAATTCTCGTTTTAAGCAATCGGTATATAATATTATATGTCACAAAGTTCGCGTTCGCGTCATTCATACTGTAGTTAGAGATAAGGTATATTTAGCAAAATTGCGGACAACTGTTTCGCTTGAATAAAAGAAGACGAAATTTTGCCAATACCCAATTTACGTGAGGCATAGTTGCTTGTGCTTGGACCGTTCGCCATGGTATACAAGTGTTGTTATTATTTCTGTGGCCATGATAATCAGTCGTCTTAGAGGTAAGACATTCGTAGGTTAGCTGCGAGAAAATGTTTTTATGGCACCCTGTTGTCGGAGTATCTAAACTTTTTGCAAGCATTCTCTACAACCGATTGTTGAGCAGTCAAAAGAGCGCTATGATCGGCTCCCTAACAAGACATAATTCCACACTTAGAGATTATTGCCACGAAGCCGAGGACGACGAAGTTGTCTTGCATGAGAAACAAGTTTATTGGAGCCAATTTGTGCTGCCCTAACAACTCAAAAGAATACGGAGTTAGCGAAGCATCGGCCAACAAATATACTTGTGCAGGCGATTGTCGTCGAACCGAAGGCCGCGGCATCTGCTCTGCAGGCTTTTATCTTTCGGCGCGAGTGTTTCTGGAACCGTCTATTCACATCCACAACATTGTAGATCACAGAAGATTATTCTGGGCTAGCGAGGTTGGGTGAAACAGCTTGCTTATCAGAATGAGATAGTCCTTGCCGCATAAAAATAAAGAATAAAACACGGGCTTGGCTTGGCACACAGATAACAGCCTGGCATGGGGGGCATTAAAAACCAAATATAAATAAACAAACCCGTACATGGTTCGCGGCATTACTTCCCGTTTTATTTTGCATCTACCTGATACTAAAATATAACGACAGTCCGAACAAATAGTAACAAAAACAACAAAATAGGTCCGCCATCTTGCGAAGTACAGTTTGAGGTGAACCACGTGGATGATTTCGGGTTGCGTGCATCGTCGTGATGTGCCGAAATCACCATTGGGGCTACTTCGTAAGTTAATGGCCAGCACGTCATACAATCTGGTAGGTTCCGAAATACCGTCGCAAAAGCTTCTCACTGAGTCCACGTAATCGGATGGGAGTCTAAACACACACACGATCCCCTGGTAGGTACTCGGCGTCTCGGCGTCGGAGGTTGTAGCGGCAGGCTTCCACCAGGTGCTGGTTCGTTATACGAACTCGAGTGAGCTGGCGGACCTCCTCCGCACGTTGAAGGTTATCTTGGACGTCAACATTGAGGTCGTCGTCTTCTACATGCGCAAGCATGGCGCGGAGCATCGTAGTCAGCCGTATTCCGTAGACAAGCTCGAACATTGTCATCTGCGTAGTCTCCTGGGTCGCTGTTTTGTACGCAAACATGGCATACGGGATTTCTTCGTCCCGAGTCTTATGTCCAACGTCGACCTACCTAGACAGCATGTCTGCGATCGTCTTGTTCAGATGTTCCTTAAGTCTGTTCGTTTGTGGGTGGTACACTGTCGTTATTCGGTGATCCGTGTTGCTGTGCGTAAGATTCCTTGCATCAGCTCCGCAGTGAAGGCCGTTCCGCGGTCCGTAATTAGGACTTCAGGGGCTCCATGTCGCAGCACAACTTGTTTTTTTTTATCTTTCGGCTTTTATTTTTCGGCGCGAGTGTTTCTGGAACCGTCGATTCACATCCAGAACATTGTAGATCACAAAAGTATATTCTAGGCTAACGACGTTATGCGAAACAGTCTTCTTATCTGAATGAGATAGCCCGTGCAGAATAAAAATAAAGAATAGAACACGCGCTTCGCATGGACACAGATAACAGAGCCGGGCGCGGCCGGGAAGAAAAACAAACAATAAATAAAAAAGCCGTACGGGGTTCGCGGCATTATAAACCAGAGACAAGCTCCCCTGCATGTTCTTACATCTTTCTAGCCGCATTCAACGCAGTGGCTATCAATTGCAACAGGAATGTTGCAAGGTGGGCTAGTTGGAAAGATATTTTTTGGACAAAACCAGCGCGAACTAAGACAAAGACGAAGACGCAAACAGTATTCTTGTGACGCACTTACTTCGTATTTGTCGGAGTTTACGCTGGTTTTATCCAACAATTGCAATAGTTTTGTATTTCAAGGATGAACAATTTCAATTACCCTGACAACAAAAGTATTTCGAAAGTTTTTTATCACCTTTTTTAGGCCGGGCAACAAAGTTAAAAAAACTTGTCGCATTGTATTGTTGCCCACAGTTACAGGCAGCAAAATGTGGTGATATTGCATGTAACGTTGTGCACTGGGCTACATTATCTTCCACTTTTCTGATTTCCCTCCATTTCTGACGAATTTCTGAGGATTGCTGCCGAAGCTTTACGATGAAAGAGAAGACAGCGGCGTTTGTCGGGAGCAGAGCATGGTCTAGGTGCATACGACCTAGCCACACCGATCGTGCTTGTAAGTCCAACGTTAAATGCAAAATTTCAAAGGCCGGCACGCAATGTTGACTTGTAGGACTAAGCTAAGAGACAAAGCGAAACGCAACGCTTCGTCCGTACCTCAAAAACAGCAACCAGCACGCCTTGTACTATGCACGAAATGGATGATTGGGAAGACCAAGATGAAAACATTGGTGTACTCCTGCAGAGGGCAGTGGCCTAATTCGGTGGAGTAACAGTTGTGGAGGATATGGCAGGCGGTTGCTTGATAGCGGTAGGCAGAGATCGTTTTATACCAACCCGGCTTGACGAAAAGATTGGAGCAAAGGTTATGGAAAAAGAAAAAGTCCTGATAGGCTCCTTCGGTGGGGATGAAAGGGTGAATGTGAAGGAAGTGGTGCCAGTTGCCTTGGCCCCTGGAAGAGAAACTGGCGCAATAGTCATCGAAGCGGTAAAGGTTGGGGGATAACTTGAAACGACTACCTAGCCCAAGTAAAGCGATATGGTAAAAATGAAGGCGATAGGCATAAAAATCGCATATGATAAAAAAACGCCGCATTTTTAACGGTAGGCATGCTAATAGGATCGGAGTAATACTGGGACTTCCTTACAGGGTTATCAAATGCAGTTGGAGACAAGCTTATGGCCGTTGAAACAAAGCTTGGTTGGGTTACGCAAAGACCAGTCCAGGGGAGGAGAGTGACGCTAACGCAAGCGCAGCCGGTGATGGTACTCCACGTGCAAGCCGCCATGAACGGTGTTCACGAAGAATTGCAAATGCTTTGGAGCCTCGAATTCATCGGCACTGAAAGCAAGACTAATGACTCAAGGAACAATGACCGCACAATTGAAGTTTTCGAGAATGGAATAATCAAGTTGGGAGACCAAAAGAAAACGTCACACTGGGTACTAATTACGACAACACGAAAAATAGGCCTATACAGCTAGCTAGAAGATTAAGCAAAAATGAAGAAACACTCATTTGGTACGGCAAGGCAATAACGGAATATTTTTATTGAATGTAGCACAGAGGGAACCGGGCGGTACAGAAAAGCGGACAACAATTTGCTACTATATGACACACCGGGCCGCCATTCGAGAAGACCTAGAAACAACCAAACTCAGAATAGTGTGCGATGCATCCAAAATGGAGGGTCTCTGATCGACAACTTTGAAAAACGGGTGAATTACAACACGGACATACCATCACTGCTGACAGACTTCAGAAACGACAAAGTGGTGATGACATCCGACGTCGAGACAAAATTCTGGGAAATTTCAATTGATTAATATACAGACGCCCTCAGATTCCTGTGGTGGAAGCACGACGACTAAATGGATATAACGGATGACACTGAGACTTGGAGAATCACAAGAGTAACTTTCAGAACAGCACCGAGCACGTCCTTTCTAGCAGACACAATCAACCACCACCTGAAGGCAGCTGAAAGCGAGTTTTCTGACACGGTCAACAAGTTGCAGAAGGCTATTTACGTGGACGAAGTGCTTCTGGGTGCCTCGACGATAGATGAAGCCGAAACTTGTACTAGAAGGCCAAAAAAGGTTTCAGGAGAGCGTCAGTAAACCTCCGAAAATGGACATCATACTGCGATGTAATGAACTAAATATTTAACGAGCACGAAAAGGATGAAGTACACGAGATGTTCCCATCAAAAGGTCTAATTACATTGCTCAGGATGATGTGGCACCACTCAGAAGGCATGCTATCTTTTCCTGTAGAAACATGGGCGTCACCAACAGACCGCAGGTCTTTGACTACAAGAGCTGTGCTGCAGGGTATGGCGAGAATGTTTGACCCGCTTGGATTTTTATCGCCAGTCACCATCAGAGCTAAAGTAGCATTTCAGAAGTATAGAATTTAAAAGAGATATGAGACCACCCTCTTTCTGTGCAAAAATGGCACTGTGGAAATGTTTCATTCAAAATATACAGAATCTAAAACACTTGAAAGTGCCCGATGCTAAGGACATTAAAAAGAATGTCACGACTAGGACTCTACGTGTGTTTGCCGATGCAAGTCCTCAAGCATATAGGACGGCCGTGTACATCGTCTTCGCTTACAACGACGGGTCAACAGAAGCAAACCTAACGGCAGCGAAAAGCAGAGTGGATCCTAGGAAGACGCTAACGTTAGGAAGGCTACAGCTTATGGCGGCCGTTAAGCCCGTGAGGTTGTGCGACTACTTAAATAAGCAATAAATTGGAATACTCGAGAAAACTTTCTATTGGACTGACTGTATGATAGTCTTACATTGGGTAAAAGGAAACAGAAAACAGCCATACGTCGACAACCGGGTGTCGGAAATATGAAGAACGACGAATCCCGGCCTCTTGTAGTTCATGCAGGGAGAAAATACCCCGGCAAACTTGGCGACACGCGGGATCAGGGCGAAGCCTTTGCTAGAATCAGGCCGGTGGTGGAGAGTTCCAAGCTCGATGACTATACCTGACACCAACAACCAAGAAATTGTCGAACTCAGTCCAACTCAGAAAGCGCCCAATGGAATCAATGTGAAGTTCGTACCCTACACAGTGGCTGATGCAGATAGAATGGTATAGTTCCTATGACCGCTTAATACGCGTCACTGCTTCGATTTCCCTTTTTAGTGGTAAGGTTTTAGGCAAACCACACAGGCAACTGGGGGGCGCGTACATCGTCGGGGTATGCCAGAATTACTGTCGGGACCAACTTCGTTGGTGAGTTGACTAGGACATCACTGAATTATGCGGCCTCCGATGTACCGTCGAAAGGTCTTCTCACTGAGTAGGCTTGTAGAATCAGAGTTTCAAGCTACCGGCATCCACCAGCTGCTAGTGCGTTGTAAGAACACGGGCAAGCTGGCGGGCCTCCTCTGCAAGCTGTAACAATGAGTGGATATAAGCCTCGACGTCTTCGTCTTCTATGATCGGAAGCATAGCGTCGAGCGTTTTTGTCGGCCATCTCTTTCTCGACAAGCTCGAAAGAAGTATTCTGCGTTGTTTCAACGCGACGTACGACAGTATTGTGTGCCATTGATTGCCTTCGACGTCGACACACATAGCTTATAGGCGAACGTCCTTATCAGTTGTTCGGTTAGTGCATTCGTCTGTGGATACTGCGCCATTGTCTTTGGGTGATCCCTGTTGCTGTAGCGTACACCACCTCGCATGAGCTCTGCAATGAATGCTATATCATGGTCTGTAATTAGTGCCTCAGGACCTGCACGTTGCAGTACAAGCTGATGATACAAAAGTGTGGCGACTTCTTCAGAAGTCGCCCTGGAAGGATTGTGGTCTGTCCGCAGGCAGTCCATCTAGTCTTTCGCTACTACAATCGACTTTACCGCGGCCCTTGACATGGGGAGTTGGCCCAGAATGCCCATTTCGATCGGTGGGAGATTGGCCGCGCAGTAACAGCAGTGGGTACGAGTAGACCACATGGCCTCGTCGATAGTGTATTTCTCGCGGGCAGCCACCGCAGCCCCGCGCGCAGGGGGAGATGTCGAATGTAGTGTGAGGTCAGAAGTATTTTGTCTTAATATTCCCGTGCCTGCGTTCCATTCTTGGGTGCGCTGATGTTGGTTCATCATGGCGCGCTTCCTAAACTTCGTCGCATATGCAGGTGGGGATGATTAGAAGGGCTTCGTCCTTGTTGTGTGGTCGAATTTCTTTTTCAATAGCATAAACTTTGTAGGCAGAATTTAGCGGATTTATGTTTGAAAACTTTTGGCTCGGCAACGTTGCATCCTTTGAGGTAGTCGATCATGTCGCGCACCTCAGGGTCAGTTTGCTGCTGGGCGGCTAGATTGTTTTCCGTCACGATAGCGAGAAACACGCTGTTTTGATCAAAGTCACGTGGTGCTGGCTACACAGGGTTACGTTACAAGCAGTAGGCATCCGAATATTTACAGCCAGATTGAGAAACAATGGTCCCGTATAACTCCTGCGCGTTCAGGCATTGGCAGAGAACAAAGCGGCAGAGAACAAAGTGCATGGTAGTCTGCTTGCATTCTAAATCGCCTGCCGACGAGATATCGGCAAAACGTAGACATGGCCCACAATATGGCGTGGCAGTCTTTTTCAGAGGCCTAAGTTTCTCTGGTATTTTGATAGGCCGCGGCGTATAGCCTTAGTGATTACATCTTCTGCAGCCATTCTGCCTTTATGTTTGGTGTATATTTCGGGCTCGGTTTACTCTTTGAAATGTGTAAAAGACGTGTGCTGTCACAATTTTGAAGTTCCCGGGAAAACCCTTCTCCTGCCCTTCCTCCCTTCAGAATGCAACGCTGTCTTCACTTCGGTGCGTGAAAGGTTCGACATCTTTTATAAAGTTTTCAACAAACCGCCGTTAATACGCGGAAAGTACGAGGAATATTCGTGCGCTGTCGTATTCTTCGTCTTTCAAAGCTGGCTATGGCTGTCGCTTTCGCTGTATGAGGCAAGACTTAATCGGAGCTCACAACGGGTTCCAAAACTTCCGTTTCGCGTACTGTAAGCTACACTTTGCCGGCTTAAATTTATAACCTGATATTTGGATTGCCGCGCGTGAAAATTTCCAGTGGGCGAGGCGCTTTTGGACGTTTCCTGCGAACGGGACTACGTCGTAGAAGTCGGGGAGTATGGGACAGATAGGAAAGTGTCCATGAGTCGTTAAAACGTTGCTGGTACCCTGCACAACCAAAACTTAGTCACCTTAAGCTCGTACTGTGCGTCCTGCGTAATAAAGGCTGTCTTCTCCCTATCTTTTCTACACCTCGATTACCCAGTGCCCGGGTTTAATGTCCCTTTAAGAGAAATACTTTGCGTGGCAAAGGTTTTCGAGCGCGTCGTCGATTACCGGCAGAGGGTACACGTCTTTTTTGGTAATTTTATTCAAGCATCGGTGTTGAATACATAAAAATAAAATGCTGCCTTCATTTTTAACGAGCACAACGGGAGGAAACCACAAACTTCTGTAGTGTTGTACCGTGTCGTCGTCGAGGACGTCGTCAATCTGCGTTCAGAGAGTCTCACGCTCGTGTGAAGTTGTGGGGTCAGCTGCTTGTCGCATTGGTGGAACGACCTTTTAGTGTGAATATACTGGGCTTTCCAAGAGGCGTCTGACGTATCTTCGAAGTCTCCGAACAGCAGTCGCTGTAGCGTTGTAACAAAGCTCTGAGCTTTTTTGTGTCCTTGAGGTATACCCGGGTTCACGTCGATGCGATGAACTGACTTAAAGCTGGCATCAGATAAGTGATAAGGGCTGAAAGTAGGCGACGCGATCATAATACTTTCGACCTGAATTTCTATGATGGACCCATTAGAAGTGCGCTTGCTTATGCGCTAATATTCCTCAGTAAAATAGATGGTAAGATCATGGAACTATTCATGCCTAACAGCATAATACCTCTGGCGACCGGAATACCACGCTCAAGTAGCAAGCTGTCGTCGCTCTATAAGATTGATTTGTGGTCAGGAGCACCATCTTTAGCCCTTTATTGCCGGTTGTCGCGAATTCGCGACATACTGAATAAGCTGGTTAAGCAACTCGCGCAACCTTTGCTGCCTTCAGCAGCGGCTGTCTTGTGTTTGCTGCTGAGGTGGTGGTTGCGCTGCAGACGTGTAGCTCCATCTCGTATAAGTTGTTGGAAATAAGGACCCAGTATATCAGTCGGCTGGCGGACAGGGCGAGCCACGTGTGACAGCTTTCACTTCCTCGTCGTTTTCTGCCCAACCAAAGTGAGTACAAGCTCCCCAAAAGGTTTTTTTTATTTGCACGCATTCAAGGGACTGCTCATGATGTGCTACAGTGTCTAAAACTACGTTTTCTGTTGCATGCTTGTTCCATTCGTGGTATGTCGCGAATTCGCGACACTCGGCCATTTAGGCACTTTGAGCTGACTGCAGATATGATATTCTTTGTTTTCTGGCAGAGGATGGACGTCGGATCCTTCTATGGATGAAACGGGCTTCGCACACGCCAGCCGGGTGAGGATAACCGTGCCGATAGCGGTCTTAGTGACAGTGATGACGACGATGTTGACTACGATCATCTTGGACAAGCACGAGCTGCGCCCCTGGGAGAGTCTTTGACGAGCAGTAAAGATGAAAACGGTGACGTTGTGGCTTTGCCAACTGCCTGTGCAAAACAGACAGTGCAGTGCAAAACAGCACGCGCTAATCGCCAAGAAGGTTGCCTTCCGCCGACCTATGCCAGTCTGAAAAAGAAGGGCCGACGATCATTTGAAGAGTTAAGAGACAGTGATTGATGACTCAAAAATAATTGTACTGAAGTGCTACGACAACCGAGCGGTGACAACCTTGAGCACGTTTGCAGGTGCACAGCCGGTGACTTCCGTAGACAGGTGGGAACGCATGCAAAAGAACACCGTGCAGATTGATTGTCCAAGTGCTGTCAGCATCTACAACAAGTCGATGGGTGGCGTCGACCAACTTGATGCTCTCATTGCATTTTACAGGATCCACATTAGGTCAAGAAAGTTTCATTTCAAGATTTTTTTTTCACTTTGTAGACATGGTCGTCGTTGTCAGCTGGCTGCTTTATAGACGTCACTGTGCTTCAGTCGGTGTTCCTGTCAAGCAGCGGATGGACCTCCTCAAGTTCAAATTTTACATTGCCGCATGTCTGTTGAAGCAGGGCTAAGACGTTACAGTGAAGAAAAGGGGAAGACCGTCATCTTCATATGTGGAAGCCCATCTTTAATGCAAGAAAAAAAAGAGTGCCAATGAGACCCGTGCCAGTCGCTAGCATTCATACTGACAGAACAGGTCACTGGACCGCTTTGGAAAACACACGCCACCGGTGCAAGCGGCGTGTGTGCAAAGGACAAACAGTTTTCAAATACGCGAAGTCGACCGTTCACCTGTGCCTCAACAAGAATGAGAACGGCTTCCACGACTTATAGAAGCCGTGAATGACATGCTCTCAATAATTTCTGAGCCGACAATTTGGAATTTGTTAAATAAATGTTTTTTCAGAGAAGCCAATGTTTCGCAGGCCTGCAGACATCCCCTTTATTCTTGCGGCAAAACTTTCTCATATTGGCCTAAGCGACTGTTGACGCGAATTCGGGACAAACCTAAAAGTAGGCGATGAAGTTCCATTCCAGATACGGGCTTAAGTGTCTGTTGTCGCGAATTCGCGACAAATCTAAAAGTCGGCGTTAAAGTTGCATCCCCGATAATACAAATATGGAATGTAATCACGGTGCCTGTTTAAAGCCGAAACACGAAAAAAGCATTTTCTGGGTGGCCTATTTCATAATTCCGGAATTAAAGGGTTAGAATAGACAGCAATAATCAACGTTGCACCAAGAGGTCGTATTACTTGATCCTTTCTGAGGCAAGCCTTTTGTCAGGTGGTTTTTGCTTCCCGGTAGGATTGGTGGAGGCACTGCTTGACCTCTCATATTTATGTACAATAGCGCACTTGTCTCTTGAAATGCACATACCCCGGATTACGTCTCGGATGAAGTTTCACAAACATATTAATGCGGCAGGGTGCGCGGTGTCGCGTATGGTGATGTCCTACCTGCCGATTTTCTTTTGCGTGACGCGATGGCATCATGACGTGAGTATGCGCCGACCGACCCTGCTTGTAGAAACTCTTTGTCAGGTTAGACGGTAACAATCCTCTCATCACTAATAGGCGGCTTTATTGTGTACTGGTATCACTACATCAAGACCATCGACGAATAGACGAGATTCGGAGGTTGTTGACTTCCAGTTTCGGGTGCATCGTGCCTTCTTATCCCGGCTGGTGCACGTTGACGTTTGGTCTCTCCAAATGGTCCTGGTGTACTTTACGGCGGTCTTGGTCGCGGAAGACGTCAATCACGTCGTGAGGCCGTCGTCAGGTTCGGAAAAATTGTTCGGGCTGGATCCGGCTGTCACGCATTGTTCACTGCGGAGTCTTCCTGGTTTGTGTGTCGTATCTCGTTGGACAGTATTTGTTTTGTCGCAGTGGAGCAACGTCAGCTCTCAACGTCACTGCTTTTAGTTTCTCCTCTGTCGGCGGGAGTTCTGTGCGCGAAGTCAGGTTCTGCGTTAGAAGAGGGATACAAACGCGTACGGCGATGGGACACAGGTCAACAATGCGTCCTATACCAGGTCTTGAATAGCTTTTTGTCAGTTCCACTTGGGAGTTGTCGCGGAAACGGGCGTAATGCGTTGAATGGGAACAATCGTAGACCGAGTCTCTGGTGTCGGCAGTGACAGTTGGTGTGCTCGGATTCTCGGCAGTCGTAACACCGCTGATGATTATCGGTGGTTTCCCATATGTCAGTCTTTCTCGGCGTGTGGTTTGAAATAAGAGGATTGGAGGGTGACAGTTGATGCTGGTATGGCGGGTCCTTCTCACGATGAGTTAAAGGTGTGTGTCTTTGATGAACAGCAGCGGCGTAGGCCATGGCTTCAGATTGTTTGGGCGTTTTCTGCGGCGTAGAGGTTCTTAGTGCCTGTTGAACGTCTCTTGAGATCACGTCCGTCGGGGAAGCGACGAGATTGTGGCGTCGCACGGAAACTTTTGTAGAGTTCCACCCTCGCCATTGAACAGATGGCCTCTCGTAGTGTGTCGGAGGTAATAGCCCCGAATTTTTCCGCATCATAATCTTGGCGGTCGTACTGCCTTGTTCAAATTACAAGTGTTTTCTCCGTCGTGGGCGCCTGTGATGCGAATTCGGTAACCGTCTTTGGAACATTACGAATAAGCAGTGCAAAAAGTTTTTGTTACCCGTCTCGCCAGAAAGTTTAGTTTCCAGTTTTCGCTCATTTGTAGGTCTGCATGGTGAAACATTATCTTCATCTCCTCACCAAAGACAACGACCCTGTAGTTGGAGTTTGTCACTCGTGTTTCTATCAAAAGCTCGGCTCTTTCCTTTCGCACAATGGTGGCAAAATGTTGAGGAACTTCTTTGAAATATTTAGGTCGGTTATGGACTTTGGGGGGTTTGGTATCCAAGTCTAGGCTGTATCTACCTTATAGAACACCTGCCGGAAATTTTATTCATCATCTCGTCTGACAATGACCTGGGCGCCTTCCCCTTTGTAGACGCAGTCCTCAGCGTCTTCGCCGGGTGATCTGCGAAAGGATGGTGGTTGCCGTAGCTGTTGTAGGATGATGAGAGGATTGGCTTCTTTTAAAACGTTGTCAGTAGCAGCGGTAGCTATCTTTTTTCCTTGGTAGAAGACCAATTTTTACCCGCTATACTTTGAAGTCCGCGGCTTGATTGGCTGAGCTGGCTTGTTGGCTTCCAGAGGGCGACAGTATAAAGGGTGCCTGCCCAGCACCTAAACCATTTGTCTCGAAGCCAAAGACGACGGAGCTCTCTTGAAGGAAAAGCAACTTTATTGGACCTAACTTGTGCATTCCTAACCACGCTAAGAATACAAGGATGACAAAGCACCAGTCCGCAAATTACGTGTGCATGCGAGTGTCAGCGAAACGAATAGCGTGGCGGCTACCATGGACAATTCATCATTTGGTGCAATTGCTTCTCAAAACGTGGAAGGACAACAAGAAGGGTGAAGAACAAATACCATTTTTAGCGTAGCTACACCAAGGGAAAACACTATACGTATAAAAGAAGACAGCCCGTGCACAGTTGAACAAAAAAAAGGATGCGTGCACTTTCCCTGAAGTACCGATGACACAACAGAGTGCCGCCGGAGGGTAAAACAAAACAGACATTTAGAAAGAGTTCCAGTGGCTAAGACGTTGCACTGCTGAGCCAGAGGTCGCGGGTTCGATTCCCGGCCGTAGTCGCCGCTTTTATGATGGTGGCCAAAAGTAAACAAAGCCCTTGCGTACGGAATTTCAGCGAGCATTAAAGATCTCAAGGTGGTCCGAATTTATCCGGAGCCCTCCACTACGGCCCGCCTCATCGCGTGATTTGTGTCTGTGCGTTAAACCCTACAATCAATCAATCAATTAGTCCTTTAGAAAGAAAATGAATGGTTTACGGCAATGGGCTAAAAATTTGGTCTGTTCGTAATAAAGTTGACTTGCTTGTAGCCACCTAACACTTCTCTGGTAATAATGAAATATCTCGTACACATCAAACTTTTCTGTTATCAGTGTTACACTTTTGATGCACTACGCTTCCCCTGGTAATTTTAAGCTTAGAAAGCAAATAGGATATGGGTTGTTATCCGCACATTCGATGCGATCCTGTACGTTTTGGCTTCGTTGAAGGTTCAGCCGCTGCCACCCATTTATGCGGTCTGCCGCAGAAAGAAACGGTCCAACGTCCACGCCGTCGTCTGTCGTCCTCGGTGTGCCCTAAGGTTGGTGTAATTACAAAGTGTATATTAACTGGTGCTGGAACTGCCACTGAGGAGAACGGTTTCCTTCGTATCTGCGATTTTCCCCGGTATCTATCTAATCTGGGCCCTCAGGTGCACTGAGATGCAGTGATATGATATTAGTGCAAGTAGCCTGGCTTGCAACAAAGACGGTTCCCAAGGCAGAAGTATTGCGGCACGCGCAAATTAGGCCGACAGAGGTCCCTTAGCGAAGGGCAGGGTCTGAATCACGTCAGTCTCGCTGCCCTGAGTCGAGAATAAATCCAGATGCCGCTCCTCCTTTGGCAAGCTCCGTCTTCATACTTCCCAAGAGAAAAATTGGCAAACCTCTACCGCGCTTCCAGGAGAGAGATCTTTTTAGAGATTTTGTTGCTTAACGTTTTCTTTTCAAGTTTCCGCATTTCATAGGTTTTTGATCATTCCGAATTGGAACATTGGTAGTTGGAGCTTTGGAGTGGTTGTGCCTCACATTTTTAATTTGAATAATCGTGTTACGCACACTTCGTGTGCCTTCTTCCGCCGCGTCAGCAGTGAGTCCCATGAACGAACCATTGGCACTTGGAACAGGAGCTCAGGTTTGGAACGTATGATCTGACAAACCCATGAATGAATTTGCATGAATATGTTCAGAAACAGTTGAACGGGCAAAGGTAAAGATAACAGCCTTCGTAAGTTTATTCTTCTTAGCTTGGCGTATTCGATGCGAATAACCGCCTGGTCTTTTAGGCCTTCGAACAGGTTGGTATATATTTTCTCATAAGATTTGGACAAGAGATCAGAGTCTCGGAGCTGGGAGGCTGCGGCTGATTGTTTCCCGGATGTTACAATTTGTTTCAGGATGATCATGGGTTGCTGCGGCCTTTGATTTCAAGCGGGTGAACAATTGTTTTCCTATATCAAAGTAAATAAATTTTATTATTTATCTGGAAAATTGAAATTAGGTAAATAATTGCTTTGACTTTTACAAATAAAAGAGTAAAGAAAAACAAGTACGCATTCAATAAACTTTTAACCAAAAGCTTCCCAGCATTCACCAAAACTTCAAATTGTGTGCTGCAAGGGGAATCCTCAAAAGGAATATATAAAGGTTTTCTAAATAAACAAAAAACAAGTAAGTAACTACTTTTCTAATAGTGTCCATTGTGCAACCACCGCATGTTTAAACGTTGTTTTACAAAATAGTGTTTCCGAAAACTCGTTTGGTAATCAGGTCACATGAACAGCACTTTAAAGACAATTTTACTTGCAAAACATGGAAGTTTTATGGTGTCTGTACTCTCGTAACAGTTGCAAAACCCTAATTGAGCTGCCTAAGAAGAAGAACAAGTACGTTTTTTTAGATAAAATGTGAAATATTTTCGCTGCAAAACAAAGCCGTGTTGGTGGCTGTGGATAACTACAAACTATTTGCAGACATAGGCTTACCGTGTACCAGTGCTGAAAGTAAGGACTAGAGGTATATATAATATTCACTTTATGTGAGCATTCAGAGTCATTGTTGTAACCAATTATTTTATTTTTGAATAATATTTGTATTAGTCCTGTAAACGCCGATACCTTATTTAGAAAAACGGGATAATGTGGTTGAAAGAATTGGTGTTTGCTAGCAAGAAATATCCGTTTATTTCATAAGCAATGCTTATGAATTCTTGAATATTGACGGCACGTCTCATAATAGAGAGATTCGCAGGAGGCGGCCGTCAAGGACATGGGAAATTAGCTGGTCCTACTTGCCTCGAACATACACGCCGGTGCTTAACTGTGAATGTTCAAAAAACGCATTTTAAATCAGAACACCAATCTCATGGAGTCGTGAAACCACCTGGAGACTTTGTTGAACCTTTATGTCTCGAATAAAAATGTCAACACCGCTGAATACCCTGGCACACGTAAGGTACATTCTATCTTTTAAAGCTTTGTTTGGCTCCATTTCCCACAAAATAAAACCGTGTCACACCGATTGCTTCACATAAACTACCCAAAAAAACTCTCTTTGTGCACTGTTTTTTTAAGGCAGTTTCCCTTCTCCGCAGAACACCCCCACAGCTTCAAATCCTCACAAAATTTTAAGTGAGGATGATTTCTTCATTGGAAACTAGAGGCATAATATTTACCGAAGCCATTGAAGCATGCAAACAAATATACCCAGATGCTCTTTAAATTACAGCTATTAAAAGATCACTTTTTCACACGGCTGGGTTACTGCTTGAAGCGACCAAACCACCTTTACCTCTTATACTTAGGTGGTCAGTCGACTACTTTGAGCATTCAATCTTCCAGTATGTAATACCTAGAAAGCCAAAATGCACATTCCTGATGTCTTGACAACCTTTTTCGATTGTTCACATAACGCGGGACGAAATAAATGCCAAGAAATACCACGCAAATCCTATACCTCCTAAGTCTAACGGACTGCACTGGGTAATTAGGACACTTATAATGACACCTTCACTCCTGCCCAAACTCTCAAAAACGTGAAGTTCTTCATAACAGAAACTTTCGCGAGTGCGTCGCGAGTGCCTCGTGACAGACCTTCAGTAAATTTCCGAGGGGTGTCACTGCTCTCCAGCGCATCGGTGCGGATGACGTAACGAGGAAGGAAGATCAAATGGAATACCAGTGTGGTGGATGATAAAGCATTGTGCGCATTCGGCAACCATAGCCGAAGCCACTGGCCCGCGCTCGTCCTCGCACCCAGAAACAGTGCCTTTTTTATGGTTCTCTCAAGTGTGTGCCCTACAATTGATCACATACCAACCTCAACAACACCTGGAGGCCACTCGAGAGAAATATCATTGACTACAAGTCCGCACCGCACGAACCCATCAACCAAACCAAAACGGACTGTACCCCGGAACGTTTCGCCTATGTTTTGCGTCACAAAAACAGTCAGATTTGCCTTATGCCCGTGAGCCGTGAAGATCTTCAGTTCACCGAGGACCACTGTCACCCAAGGCAGCTCAAGTGAGTAAAATCTCCCGCTCAAAACGAACTTTCGTCAGCTGGCCGAAACCTGCTAAAGTACCCCAGTCTCTCAACGAAAAGTCATCCCGTAGAAATTCAAAACAATAGATGGAATGTAGGTGACTCCACCTCAAAACCCATTCATGTAGCTCAAAAAGTTCTACCCAACACCTAGGCAACTGCTTTTCTGGCCCTGCTCGTAGAAATTACACATGGAGCGAAGAAAACCGTGCAAACCACGTCAAAACGTGGCCCGTATATGTAGGCAGTCATTTTATAAGGACAGCAGCCCAGTGGTTATAGACCGAAAAAACCAAATGCACCAAATTTAGCGGATTTTGCAAAAACGTTTCAAAACGTGATTTAAATTTCCGGGACCAAAAACAGTCGCCAAACCAATGTTAAAATCAAGGTACCCAAGAAAAAAGAACCGCCAATTTTGGCTGTAAACTTAAAACCTGCTAACGATCAGTACTAGGCCGAGTAAGCCGGAAGAACGATGACACAAACGAAGGAAAAATGCAAAAAAACGCGTATCAAACAGTGAAAAAACGTCACAGAAAGAAAAGCGAAAGCACAATGAGCGAAGAACCGTCAGATCCTGCCACTGACTCTGCAGAGGATTCAAAGAAGTGCTTCTTTCCGAGACAGACAAAGCAGAAAACCTGGAACAAGTGCAGGGATACAAACATCCCTTCACAAACGCAATCCCAACAGATGGCTCTGCATCGGAATGCGGCTTCCCAGTACAACAGTCGACCATGAGTAGAAGCACTGAAGAGTGTGAAGACGATTTCCCTAGCCTCCAACAAGCACTCACAAATTATCCAGGCAAGGATGATTCTCTTCTGGCCAAGCTGGCGAAGAGTGATCGCAGATTCTTTAAGTGTTTGATGTCGATTTCAAACAAGTGCCAAGAAGAAGAATTCCGCAAAGACCTGGACTTTCTACTTACAGAATACACCAGAGTAAAGACGATTGCGCTTGAAGCAAACCAAGAACTAAAGTTGCACAAGGGGATGTCAAGGGTCTCAGGGAGGCGCATGCCATTATCTCAGGAGCTCCCATATGGCCCAAGAAAGAATTCCCCAAGTGTGAGCCAGACAAACCTGCAACAAGGGAGAAAACGAAAACTGCACTTGTAGTGCAGTCAAACCTTCCTTCCGTGAAGGTAATTGAGGAAATGAAGAAGACCATTGACACCGCGGACATAGGCCTTAAGGATGTTAATATCAGGCCGTCAAGAGAAGGGGTAGTCATCTCTTCCAGTTGTAAAACAGGAATAGACAGACCTGACGAAATTATCAAGACACATGACAGCTTGAAACAACACTTTACGACAAAAGTCCCAAAGGCAAAGCTCCCAGAAATCAAAGTAGTCGGCATAGAAGAGGACATCGAGACAGTCTCCATCCCACAACGTCTCATCAAGCAAAACCATCTCGACTGCTCGGAGGAGGATCTAAAGGTAAATGCATCGTGCAAAGGAAAACATGGCAAGACAGTCATACTGCAAATCAAGAAAAAAGCATATAATGCACTGCTGGGGAAAACTCATCTGAACATTTCGTGGACAAGGTGTCGTTTCTTTGATAACACATTCCTCCCACGCTGCAGCAATTGTTCAGTCTACGGCCACCTGGAGAAATACTGCAGCTCATCAGACTCAAAGTGCTCCAGGTGCGACGACGACCACCACTACGAAGGCTGCACCAGGCCTCCCTCCTGCTGGGTGTGCAAGAAGCACAACTACGACAGCGGCGGGGACATTGACACGCGCCATGCATTCTCCTCCCGCGACTGCCCGACTTACCTTCGGCGCGTCGCGGAGGAGGCTGAACGCATCTTCTTGTCAATGTGTGAGTAGGCTCATAGTAGGGATATTTTCGAACTGCCATAGAAAAGCTTCCATCTTTGCATGTATGTACGTGCTATTGCTGGAGTGACTATAGCTTCGAATTTTGAACGATGAAAAAGGACAGAGCAAAAAAGCACAAAACCGCGAAATAGGTCCGGAAAGTGCAATTTGGGGCTCTGGACAGGAAAGTACTGACTGAAGTATTAGAGGCAACTTGACAAATTCCCTCTCATTATGACACTTATGGACAGCGGTAAATCTTATTATGACATTGACAGTTTTTCCAAAGCGTTTACCGGTTGTCGTAAATAGCGTTGATGCACATAAATGCCAGGAGCATGAGAAACAAGCTAGATGACATTAATATCTTCTTTGAAACAATTAAACCTGAACTTGATCTGGTGTGCTTTTCGGAAACTTCGTTGACTGAACATGATGCGATTCCATTCTTTAATGGATACCGATCTAAACACCTTTTCAACAGGCCAGGAGGGAGGGGGGAGTTGCAATTTACCTTAAAGAATCCATACCGAGTAATAACGAGGTTGAGTGCTTAACAATTCATTTGGGAAAGACCACAGTGTCTGTGGTTATAGACCACCAAATGGTGACAGGCAAAGCTTTAGCCTTTTTCTTGAACGACTCCTTCAGTTTGGTAGCAGTAATAACAACTCTTGTATTAATATGGGGGATATCAATATAGACATGAGTTCAGCGGATAAGTGGTCTCTGGAAATAAAGAACGTACTGGCATGCCATGCTTTCACAAATCTCGTAGAACTGCCGACTAAGGTATCTTCTGGTAGTGCTACCCTGCTAGATATCTGTTTTCTAATATCAACATCGATGAGATTCAGGCTGGCGTGCTTTCGCTGATCTTAGTGATTATTTACCAGTGTTTTGCTTTGCCAACACGAAGGTTACTGTAAGCGGCAATACTTGTGACAGAAATTATCGGCGTAGAATAACTAGTTCGGGACTGCAGCAGTTTAGAGACCTTGTCAGAGGTTTCGACTGGAAGAAGTTTTCGCTCAAAACGACTCAAACAAAGCTTATGGCCTATTTTTGAGGTACATACTGGCGTGCTACGACTTAGCGTTTCAACCAGTGGCACAACAAAGAAATTCCCGAAAGGTGCAAAAGCCCTGGATAGATCAACTACTTCTTAAATAATTAAAAAGAAAAATTCAATGTATCACTCTTTTGTGCGAACCCGTGACCCTAACCTGCTTCTAGAATTCAAAAATATAGAAACAAACTGCAGAGTGACCTGAAAACGGCCAAGATCAGACACTATGAACGCCTCTTCGAGGATATACGTAACGATCCAAAAAAGATATGGGAAACAGTGAATGTGATAACGGGCCGCAAGAAGAGCACGCAGTCGCATGTTGCTCGCTTGAACGGTAGGCGGGTAGAATCAGCCGAAATGGCAATCGCAATGAATAGGCATTTCATCAAAGCAGGGGCTTACATTTCGGAGGTCGATGAAGATAAAAGTAGCGCTATACTGGAACAGTCACAACTTCCAAACTCTATCTTTTTAAGTCCGACAAACGCGAGTGAGGTGCAAACTTTTATTCTTAAACTTAAAACAACGTCGCATCTGGCATCGATGGTATTGCACCGCTTCCTGTTAAACACATCGCTTCTGAAATTAGTGAAGCTTTAGCTTTTATTATTAATTTGACATTAGAGTTTTTCTCAAAAATTGAAACTAGCACGAGTTAGGCCAATTCACAAAGGAGGTGGCGATGACCAGTTGTCCAATTACTGGCCAATCTCTGAATGACTGTCTTTTCAAAAATATTTGAAGATGTAATACATAATAGACAAACAAACTTTTTCAACACACACAAGGTCACTTCACCGTATCAGTACGGCTTTCAAAAAAACAAGTCAACGCAGGAAGCTCTGCCTAATATAAGGGACAGTATAATTGAAAATATATAGGGAAAGAAATTTACACTCGGGTTATTTGTGGACCTACAAAAAGCATTTTTCTCTATCAATCATAAAATATTGCAAATAAAACTAAAAAAATAATAATACGCGGAATAGCGGTTGATCTATTAAGGAGCTATTTAAGTAATAGGGAGAAATTTGTTGAATTTAACGGTATTTCATCGGAGTTATTGGCAATAGAACACGGTGTTCCGCAAGGGTCAAAGCTGGGACTGTTGTTATTCTTAATATATGTGAATGATATTCCAAACATACCTTGTACACCCCAGATAGCCATGTATGCAGATGACACGAACATATTTTTCTCCGGTAGCAGTATAAGAGAACTCCAGTATGAAGTAAATAGATATTTAAAAATGTTGTCAAAGTGGTTACACGAAAATAACTTACAGCTAAACGCATCGAAGGCTACCTATATCATTTTTAGACAGATAATTATGAAGATAGATCAAGGCATTCATATTGAATATCGGGGCAATATGATCAACGAAGTCAAAAAACAAAAGTTCTTAGGAGCTTGGTTTCATGAAGAATTACCTTGGCATCCTCATATAGAACACTTAGGTAATAAAATTTCAAAAAATATTGGCGTTCTCTACAGATTGAGAGACTTATTACCGCTTTGGTTGAAAACACAGCTTTGTAACACTCTTGTCTATTCTAGGCTTTGCTACGGTATTTAGCGTGGGGTACAACAAACAAAACAAATTACAAACAGCTGATCGTCTTACAGAAAAGAGTTGTCCATCTATTTGCCAATTTTCACGGGCACTATGCCGACATGAGAATGGGTCTACTATTTGTTCAGTATAGTATGCTTAATGCTGAGAAAATTTTATATATGAAGCTTTTACAAGCTATACACAAAAAAAATCTCCATTCCAAACATAACGGCAATAGCAGTATATACCCTCTTAGGTGTACCAAAATACATACACCAAAACTGCGAACAAACTACGGCAGGCAGTCTTCTCTGTTTCAACGCACCGACATACTCAACAAAGTTGGAGACCACATTGACTTCAAATGCAGTAGAAACATATTTAAAACACAGGCGAAAGAATACCTCTTAAACCAGAATATCTGCTTCAATGGCTAGAGCTGTGGATGTCGTCTCGACTGTTGATAAACATGCGCAGGTTTGTAGTTGTTTAGTTGTGTGGTTGAGTTGTAGTTTAAAACTCATAGTTATACTCTGATTGTCCACTTGTATTTTGTTTTACTTTACTCTTTTGTACTCTAATGTACGTTACTGTACCTCTCCCATATTGTTCTGTAATATCTTGTGCTGTACATGTTTGTATTTTTGTAACTCACATTAGAATTTTTAGCTTGTTTGATTCTGCCTCATCATTGTACTGCACCAAAGGGGCTGGGGCCTTTGTCAGGCTTTGTAGCCTTTAGTCCCAGCCTGCTCCTCGTACTTCTGAGGAAATACAATCTTTTGTTTGTTTTGTTTAATGTAAAACCTTTTTTTTAAAGGCAAATAGAAACTATGTATTAGAAATAGCTTTGTTGCGGCCAGTCCTGTCCTAACAAAGCCGCACCTGTGACTCAAAACCCCATAAAGCAAATAAAATAAAAACACTTATTGCTTCTCAGCAATACTGATTTACTACCTTGGTTTTATTTATGCGACTGTTTTTGGGCCGCCTTTATGCCATTTATATTTTTGTACGCTCACGACGCGCACATTTTGGATGGCAAGGCGTGCTGTGGCCAACATCAAAATGGAATGTTCTGAAATTAGTTCGGCTCGGCCCCTCTGGCCAAAGCCTGGAACGAGGTCGTTATCACCACCCTACTTCTCCTACACCATTAAAATAATATTATATATACATATATTTATATATTTATATATATCAAGAAAGAAATGCTAGCAGTCTACAACACCAAAGAAGGCATATGGGAATGGTGAGACTATTTTTTTTACCGTTAGTGATGTTACATTATTTTTTATTAATTTACGTGAGAAAGAAAGAAAGAAAAACACGCGTCCAGAGTGGGGACCGAACCCACACCTTTCGATTCGGTCCCCATTCTGGGAAAAGGGGGCGTAATTAAGACAGGCGGTGCTATAGGATAACAGGAAACCGTTGTATGGTACGGAAGCCACCGCTGGAAACCAAGAAACTGATGTTATAAGGAGGGGCATGTTTCCTGCTCGTTTCTTGACTGGGAATTGACTGGTTAGGAGAAAAGGGTTGGAGAGACCAAAATAATTACCGGGTCCATTGGAGCCTAGGCCGAAGCCTAGAATGCTGCAACTGGCTCTGATGGAGCATGGGCTGAAGCCTGGGATGCCGCTGCCGGGTCCGATGAAGCCTAGGCCGAAGCCTAGAATGCTGTCGCTGGGTCCGATGAAGCCTAGGATGAAGTCTCGGATGCTGCTGCTGGGGAGGCAGGGCTGTTAGAGGGAGGTCGCGGCCGGTTCAGCCGCTGTCTGTCCCTCAGAGTGCTGTTTGCACGTGTCGTCTGCGCCTGTGTATCCTCGACGTAGGGTCTTGTGCAGGTGACTCGCAAAGATAGCCACACCCTCGAAACTGGGTTGGAGCCCAACAGCGGCTAGCATCCGATCTGGCGGGAGCCACTGGAAGCTGTGGTCGAGAAAGGAGAGGGCTCTCGTCTGCCGCGAATGCCGGCGAAAAAGACTGTTGAACCGGGCAGCCTCCCTGTTGCATTTCTCGACGAAACGATGGTTCGTTCCACCCCAGTGGCAGTTGATGGAGCGGGGCAGGATAAGGGTGGCCTACACCCTCTTGATGCTGGGGAAGTCTCGGTCCATGACGTCCAAAAGGGTGCGATAGCGCCAGAACGCTTCCCCCGCTCTACACTGGGCCATATCGTTGGTGCTGACATGTAGCACGATGGCGGTTGTTGCCTTCGGGACGAAGTCCAGCAGGGAGCAGGCATCGTTGATTTTCGCAACGGATTGCAAGATGAACCCGGGCGTTCCTTTCCACCTGGGATGAAGTGGAGATACAGGTTCTTGCAATGCGAGTCTCCAAGGACAACTGGAGTAGGTAGATAATTTGGAAAGTTACAACCTATGTCTTTCCCATTGACTGTGCTTCTAGCCATTGTGATAACTTAATAGAAAAGGTTCCTGCCTATAGGGTTAACTGTACGATAGAGAAGTCAAAAGAAAACATAACAATATTTATTCTGCCGTTCTGACTGGAGGCTGCTCTTTTTCAAAGATACAATTAGTGCAGATCAGTGGGGTTTAAATACATTTGAGTTGTAAGCAGAGCTACAAGATGTATCAAGCAAATCGTAGACTCTAAGCGACAGAGAAGAATACGAAGCCCAAGAAATGGGAGAGTGGAATGGGGCCAGAGAACGGAGGGGAAAGGGGGCATAATAAATACAGGAGAGGCTATAGGATACCAGCAAAGCGGTGCATGGCACGGAAGTCACCGCTGGAAAGGAAGAAAGTGAGGCACTAAGGAGGGGCTCGTCTCCTGCTCGTTTTTTGACTGGGAATTGACTGGTTAAGAGAGAGGGGTGGGGGAGCCCAAAATTAATTACGGACGCCTAGTGCAAGCGTTAACACACGCACACACATACACACACACACGCGCACGAAAAATAAAAAAAGGAAGACTGGAAGGAAAAAGAGGATAGAGACAAGAGCGAGGGGGTCTTTAAGCGGGAGGGCACGGGAACACTGCTGGGGAATACGGGAATAAAACAGGTTCAAAGAGAGCCCCGAACGGCACATGGTTTCACATAAAGTGAAATCGCGGAAACGTTTTGCTACAGAAAGCGTGATAGAAATCCAGAAAGCGTGATAGAAGGCAAGGTCTTGTGATGCAAGGACAAAAGAGTGAAAAGTAACGTTAATTTAAGCTAGAGGACATAAATGCCGAAAAATAGGTAGACCTAAGGGTAAATAACACAACCAAAAAGGCGATATACAGTGCCTCATAAAGTTCTCGAAGAGCGTTCATGCACGATCATATTCCCAATAGCGATTGTTCAGTGCAAGAGGACACAAAGTAATAAAAATAAAATAAATAAAAATAGTATAAACCAACGGGTACAATTGCATAATCTATTCACATCCGTGCCCATACGGTACGGCAACAATACACAAGCAGTACACTGACACAGTACAAAGTAAATTACGCACACAGTACAATATACAAAGATTTAAAAAGAGAGAAAAGAAGTCAAAATGATTCTCTTTCATAACAAAGTTTCTCAGTTGCTGGCAGCATCAGCCTTCTCCGGTGCCTGATTGGCAAGAAAGACAATCGGCCTGTGTTTTCATTCATGCCGCTCGAAACAGTGTTAAACTTGTAAATAAGGTACGATTCACGGGCTTTACGGTCATAATGCGTTTTGTAATTGGACTGATGCACCGTGGTGTGAATGCGTGGAAAGGGGTGGCCTAGATTATTTACACGTTTGGTTGGGGGCGGAGTGGTAGAGACTTTATGTGTGCTCAGTGGTTGTTGATTCTCATTATAAACGGATTCTCAGTTTGTCCAACGTACTGGGCGTGGCATATGGTGCTTTAAGAAGGCAGACAATGTTATCGCTGTCAGAGTCATAGTTTCCTCTTATCTAGAAGGAAAATGAAGGCGTGGTTCTGGTGGCAACAGAGGCTTTCTTCATCATGGGGCACAGTTGGCAACTGGGGGTGTTGACCAATAAATATAATTTTTTTTCACTTCATTTCTGTCTTTCTGCATTCTTTATCGGTTTTATTACATACCTGAATCTCCCCTTCGATTTGCAGGGTTTTCTTCACAGCCAACCCTTATTTTTGTCTTAATTCTACGAACCCTGATTTCCTATTTTGATTCACTACATGCAGAGCGAGGGCCGTTGTTCTGGCATTCTTGGTGCCATAGGGAGCTTAAGAGGTTTCAACGCTGGTCGACCACTCTCTGCATGTCGTAGACACTCGAGTCACGGCCCGGGGGTTTAAAAGAAGGTCCTCTTCAACCCGAGAAGTTGGAGTGATGCTTGCTACCACCCAGAGGCACAGAAAAAATACAATGAGATAAATACCCCAGAAAGTGGAGGGGAATATCGCCCCGCCGGTAGCGTAGTGGTCATCGCACCAGACCGGTATTTTGGAGGTCGTGGGTTCGGATCCCACCTGGTGGGCATTGCTTCTCCATTTTTTTCGTTCTAAATTCTTTATCTCTTTCAATAACCTACCACATCCTCCCCTTTGCTTTCCAAGGTTTTTTTTACTGCCGATCCATTTTTCTGCCATAATACAACGAGCCCCTCATTTCCAATTCTTATTCGCTACATGCATAGCGAGGGCGTCTCTTCTGGCAGTCTTGCTGCCATAAGGAGATTAAAAGGATTCAACGCTGGTCGACCGCTCTCGACATGTCGTAGACACCCGATTAACAGCCCTGGGGTTAAAAAGATGGTGCCCTTCACCCCGAGAAGGAAGTCGGAGTGGCACTGGCTACCACCCAAAAGCACAGGAAAAAATTACATTAACATAAATACCCAAGACAGTGGTGGGTAATGTCACCCCTCCGGTAGCATGGTGGTCATCGCAGAAGACCGGTATTCTGAAGGTCGTGGTTTCAGATCCCACGTGGCGGGCACTTTTCTCCACTTTCTTTCTAAATTCTTTATCTGTTTCAATGACCTACCACATCCTCCCCTTTGCTTTCCAAGGTTTTTTTTACTGCCGATCCTTATTTCTGCCATATTACAACGAGCCCCTCATTTCCAATAATTATTCGCTACATGCATAGCAAAGGCCTCTCTTCTGGCAGTCTTGGTGCCATAGGGAGCTTAAAAGGATTCAACGCTGGTCCACCGCTCTCGACATGTCGTAGACACCCGATTGATGGCCCGGGGGTTAAAAAGAAGGTGCCCTTCACCCCGAGAAGGAAGTCGGAGTGGCACTGGCTACCACCCAAAAGAAGAAAAACATTGACATAAATACCCCAGACAGTGGAGGGTAATGTCACCCCTCCGGTAGCGCTGTGGCCACGCAGAAACTGCATCGAAGGTCGCGGTTCGGATCCCGCTGGCGGGCACTTTTCCCACTTTCTAAATTTTTTATCTTTTCAATGAGCTACAACATACTCCCCTTTGATTCCGAGGTTTGCTTGCCTCCAATCCTTAATTGACTTTATATATATATATATATATATATATATATATATATATATATATATTATATATATATATATATATATATATATATATATATAATATATATGTTTATATATATTATTTCTATATATATCTGTATAAATATATACATAAAAATATACATATATAGTTAAGAGAAGCGGTTTCTGGCTGTATAATTGCCTGTAGGATAGAGAAGACAAATTGGAAAACATAGAAATATTTTTGCTGACGTTTCGACTGGGGGCGATTCTTTTTTAAAAATACAAATAGTGCAGATCAGTATGCTTTAAATAAATTTCAGTTTTTGGTAGGGCAAGAAAATGTAGCAAGCAAAACGTAGGTTCTACGCGACACAGAAATAAACGCAGACACAGAAAGGGGTGGGGGAGGTGTTGTAGTGGTTCCATGAAACAGAGGAGAAAGGGGCGTTATTAAGAGAGGCGGTGCTATCGGATAACAGGAAAGCGTTGCATGGTACGGAAGTCACCGCTGGAAAGCAAAAAAGTGATGGGAAAGGAGGGGCATGTTTCCTGCTCGTTTCTTGACTGCGAATTGACTGGTTAGGAGAAAAGGGTGGGAGAGCCCAGAGGTTATTACCGATGCCAAGTGTAAGCGTTAACACACACACTCATACACGCAAAAAAATGAAAAACAGGAAGGCTGCAAAGAAAAGGGAGATTCATAAAAAAAAGGGGTCTTGTAGAGGGAGGGTTGCCGGAACCACAGCGGGGGAATGCGGGGGCGAATGAAATGCAAAGGGAAGAAATGGTCGCTTTTGAAAAGCAAGTAGTGATGTCTGTCTGTTCGCTTCCTGTACACTACGGGGAAAAGCTTGTTGTCCGATATTCTCACTGTAACTTCGACAAAATAATGGCAGATGTGGAATATGAGTGGGAGAAAAAAATTTGTCGTTTGCATCGTTGTAGGCGTTTATAAATTTTAGACGCTTCTCTTCCCCATGGCAACAAAGGAGAAAAATACCGTCAAAGAACCTTTTATACAAACGAGGGTGAAGCTGTGCGTTGCTTACAAATTCAGAGTCCAATGTTCCCATTACATATTAGCATAGTTGGGTCCTATTTTTGTTCCCATTGAGGTCCCGTCGAATAGGACGTAGTGCTTATTGTCGAACTAAAAGTTGTTCAGCTCCAAAACAAGCTTTAGAACACGCCGAGAGTTTCACCATCAATTAAATTGTCTTGGAAAGCATCATCATACGCATGGATGAGAGATCGGATGCCGTCCGAGTGTGGAATATTTGTATATAGCGAGGCGACGTCGAGAGTGACTAGCAATATATCTTCCGGTATAACTAGATCCATAATATCAGCCAGAAAATGGTTTGTATCCTTTACATAAGAAGGTAGTGTGGGAGGAATGTCTTTGATTAAGCTATCGATAAAACTAGAGATCATTTCTGTTACCGTCCCTATACCGAAGATGATTGGTCTTCCTGGGTTTCCTGTTTTATGTATTTTAGGCAACATATACCATCATCCCGGGACTTTACTTAAAACTTGAAGTGTGGCTGGAGTTTTTTCCGTAATTCTTTTGTCCTTGACGAGTGCCATCAGTGTCTGGCTTACCTTGTTCTTAAATTTGGAGTCTGATCGGTGTCCATTGGTTTATAGAAACAAGTATCGCGGATCTGTCTTTTTGCCGCAGTGGTGTAGTCTTGCTTATTCATAATAAATATTGCGCCACATTTTGTCGGCTGGTTTGATTGTGATGTCGGAGCACCCGCTTAAACCTTTTGTGCCTTTTCTTCTTTCTGTGAGAGATTTTTGTGATAAAGTGATCGATTTTTACATTGAGAGAGAATGTCACGTTTTCCCTGCATTGATGTAGATGTCTAAGCGTTTGTCTCTTTGTGCTGTCGAATGGCGGGGTGGTGGCAGCTTAGTGTCGATAGTAGAGTCCTGTGATTTGCCATATCAATATTCGCTCAGCCTAAGCCTTCAAGAGAAGTTATCTAGTTCCTTATGGAGTTTGAACTTTATTCTGCGGGTTGCAGGGAAAAACCTCAAACTACTTGATAGCAGGCGTTCTTCATCATTAGCGAAGGGGGTGTAGGAACGGTTTACTATGTGGCACTCTCTGAGCTATGAGGTGTTCAGGTCAGGAAAATTTTGGCGTGTCTGCTTTTTAACAGGGGAAGTTATGCCATCTGGAAGCAGCTTTTTCTTTTTGTTAGCATTTCTTGGCGCTATTTGTTTTCTGCAAACACTTTTAAAAGATTAGTTTTATGATGTGTCAAGTCTACCTTGCAGTGAGTTTTCGTTCCTGACTGGTGATATGCTGTTGTGGTGAGTTATCGTGGTCAACAAAAATGTTCAAATGTTCCTTGGATGCTTTATGTAGGCATTGCGCCGACCTAGCCTACCTCAGGGGACATGTCGGAGGTGGCTCCTTTAAAGTAAATGTGCAGCCCTTCGGAACAACGTAACATCTGCGATGCAAATGCGGGAGCTAACACGGCACTGATACCGCACTCGTTTTTCAACAATTTTCCTAGCCTTCAAAAAATGTTTTGACCCGGTCTCTTTCTTGTGAGCGCAAGAGTCACCTGATTCTAGACAGTTCCTCCCGTCTTGGCCTGCTTAAACATAACGTTTGGTCGGTCGGTCGGTCTGCCTCTCTGTCTGTCTGTGACTTGATTCAGCCACCAGGCCGAAGTGAAAATGAACCTGCCCAATAGTCTTCATAATTGTCAACGGTTTTGATGAAGAACAAAGCATTACAGAAAAGCGAGCCACACAATCAAGACATAATTGATAGTTGCATTGTTTTTTATTCATTATTTTGTGGCAGCTTGGTTTCTGCGATATTTATTGAAATACTACATCAACTGCAGAAAATGGTCGCCTGCGGTTTCCCGCGTAATATAGCTCCTGGTGAATTGATTGATTGAATATTTGGTTGAATAAACTTTATTCAAGACAGCAAGCGCGGTGTTAGGGCGCCCGCCCAGTGAGAGCGTCCTCAGTGCAGGATGCCTTGGACGTGAACTACACGCGTTGCCCTCTCTACCATCATGCGCCATGTAGAGGGTTAGGAGATTGGCTGCTACTCTACCCACCGCTGTGTGGTAATGTTCGGAAGTGGCGGTTGGTTAGTGGTGTTGGGGTATTTTAGGTTAATGTGGTAGATAGTTCCCATGTTTAGACAAAAGTGACATGTGGCTGGGTATTGGGTAGGGAACATGGTGTGGTACAGTGTATTGAGGGGAAAGGTGTTTGTCTTCAGCTTGAGTAGTGTATTTAAGTCAGTCCTGGAGAGAATATGGTGAGGAGGTGGGTATTTTTATTGTTGTAGCCCATAGTGGGCGAGGAGGTCGGCGTATGTGAGGAGAGTCGTGGATAGGATTGGAGGCTAGGCAAAGGGTAGCTGGGGCAGGCGGCAACGGCCTGGAGTACATGTGCGCGGGTCACGACATGAGCCGATTCATTGTCTTGTAATCCCATGTGACCTGGAGTCCATACATATATGCGAGGGGCAGATAGAGATTCTGACGTAAAATTCGCAGGGCTTGATGAGAGATACGGCGGGTGAGGTAGTTGCTCCGAGCTGATTGGGAATCTGTTAGGATCGTGATATAATCTTCTGTGGTTTGTAAGCGAGGGCAATGGTGACTCTTCCACTGTGGTGGGCTGTGAGGGGCGAATTGTAACAGGAAGTTTTTCTTCGTGGTGATTCGTGACGCTTGCAACAAAAGCTTCGCGATTGTATGCAGTAACATCTACGTACGGATTGGAAGTCTGATGGGCATATACAGTCGAATGGTGGTGAGCTCCGGCTTGACGGCAGGAGGTGTTCTACTCAGGATGGATATTGTGTGGTATGGGGGCGATGCGCAATTGCTGGCCGATTGAGAGAAGGATTAGTTCCTTCGGGTCATGGCACGCTTCAGCTGAATAGCCTAGTGTGGTGAGTTGGATCTGGGCAGTGGGTATAAGGTGAGCCGAGGCAGTCGCGTCGCTTTATGGGTTTAGATTAGTTCTTGCCATGTACTGCGGCGGCCCAGTTGGAGTAATTGATGTTTGCTGTAGTAGAAGGAAGGCGAGTGCTGTCTTGTAGGTTTGGCGGATTAGAATGTCGAGCTTCTTGATTTCTGCAGTTTTGAGGAGTAGGTATGGTGTGCCGTACAAGATGCGACCTATTAGTATTGTTTGTATGAGTCTCGTGGTGTCATGTTCTTTTAGGCCGTGTCGTCTTCGTGCTACTCGATGTTGGAGGTGTGTTAGCTTGGTTACTGTGCGCTGTAATGGTAGGATTGTTTGTGACCTGGAACCGTCTTGTGGGATATTGAGACCTAATATGCGAAGTTGAGAAGCATGGGACATTTTTTCTGTTCAAGGTAATAATTGGTAGAGAAATTTTGCTCCTTGAAGCGATGAGAGGTCTGTTTTGTGAGAGTCAGAATCGATGATTTTTTGGGTGCACATGTCAGACTTCTTTGTTGCATGTAGTCTTAATGACGTGGACAGCTTGCTGTAAGGTGTCTTGTTGTTCTCCAGTGGAGCCACTGAAGGTCCACAGTGTCACAGCATCCACAAAAATGGCGTATTTGAGGTGCGGAAGGGCTTGCAGCGGCGGAGGTTAGTCTTTCATAGCCAGGTGTATAGAAGAGAGGGAATTACCCAATCTTGAGGCGCACCTTGTTGTCGTGTACGTAATGGGCAGTAAGTAAGTTGCTTACCCCCTCTGGGAGTGTACCATTTGTCAAGAAACCTTTAACATTGTTGTATATATCTTGTCCGCAGTTTGCCGAATTTATTCTGGCGAGTGTGTCTTCATGGGAAATATTCTGAAATGCGCCTTTAATATAAAGTGCCAGGATTTTATAGCGATTGTGAGAAGTAAGGTGGTCGAGGAAGTCTTCTTTTAGGTATAAGAGTATGTCTTGCGTTGTGAGGTGGGACGGAAGCTAAACATGGTGTCGGGGAAAAGTGGTGATCATGGTCTAGGTATCGGTTGTCTTCAAAGGGCTTTCCCAGGCAGGGGGTCAGGACGATGGGGCAGAGTTTGTCCAAATTGAGGGGTTTGTTGGGCTTGGGGACAAGGGTAATGTCAGCACGTTTCTATTGTGTTGGGATAATGCCTTGTTCCCATTGTTCATTGCGATAGTCCAGGAGGTGATCAAGGCTAGCATGGTTCAGGTTTCTCAGTAGCTTATTTGGTATCTTCTCTTTGCCATGTAATTTATTGCGGGTAAGTTTGTGAAGGACGGCTTTCAGTTCGGATAGCATGAAGGGGGCATCCAATTCTAGATTAGCCTGTCCTATGTACACGGGAAAGGGGGAAGGCAGTCAGATTAGGAACTTGAACAGCATTGCATGAGGTCGTGAAGTATCTCTTGTTCATAGCCCAGGTTGTTATGGATGAGGCAACGAAGTTGATGATTTGTACTTGTTTTCGTTTTTCGTGTGGCCATCAGCGTGCGGAGGATATGCCATGATTTTCGGGTCCCAAGTGTACCTTGCAGCATGTCACAGAACTGATTCCAGTTCAGTCTGCTTAGGTGTGTGGCATACTCGGCTGCTTTCTTTGTTATGCAATGGATGCGTTGTTTGAGTTTTTTATTAGTGTGGTATTTCTTCCACCGTTTAAGTAGTCCTGCGCGGGCATCGCACAGATGTTGCAAATGAGTATCTATTGCAGGGTATTTAGGAGTAAGTGGGATTTCCGTGATGTACTTGCTGGGTGTGGTAATTTAATCTTGGCTCTATTGTCCTAAGTCTGTGATTGGTACATATTGTTGATGATCACACAACTTCTTCCAATCGGTTAATCTGGCAGTGGAAAAACGGAGTTTGGCGTATTTCTGATTGGTGATTGTCAGCGAAGGAGGTAGCGGTCACTGCCCAGAGTGTGTGTCGTACATTCCAATGGGCGGCCTTGATATTCTTGGTAAGCGTGAGGTCAGGGGTGGTATATCGGGAAACGCTATTCGCTATTGGAGTTGTCTGTTGAGGGTATTTTTGAGTGGTAACAATAAATTGCTGGGTGGCAGCTAGTACTTTGGTGCATTTGATGGTATTTCGAATGTAGCCCCAGGCCATGTGCGGTGCGTTATAATCACCAAGGACAATCAGCGGGCAGTGCTTCGCACTGATCGTGGCGTTTTTAGTACGTCATGAATTCCGGTAAGCAGATGCTTAGGAGGTCTGTTAATGTTAAGTACGAAGTTCGTACACGCTTTGTTGTGACTTTGGGCAGGGAGAAGTTCTATAAACGTGTGGTTTAATGTGCTTGGTAGGGTTAAAATCTGCGCAGTAAGGATCATGTGTTTTAAAGTATGAATTTTAAAGTTCCTGAATCCATGAATGTAACTTGCAGCATCTTCACAGCAGAGGATTTGCGAATCTTTTTGCTGGGCATCAAATTTTGAAGGGTCATATTCCAAAGTCCATAATTTACGCTGGTTCGCCTAAGTGTTGTACCGGCGTTATCACCCCAAAAGAAATGCAGAAATTTCATTATAAATCTCCTTAAGACACTTATAATAGCATGTGGTGTCAACGTTGAGGTGACTGTTTGTTGGGTCCCATTCCAATCATCGATCGAGGCAAATGAGAGGGCAGATGAAATGGCCGCTGTTAAAGGGACACTGAAGTGAATTTGTCAAGCTCCCGTTTTTGCTTGCACTGCGTAGACTGGCTCAAATTAGCACACTTTTCATCGTTTATCCAGTTGACAAATCGGTAATTATTTTACAAAGCGCGAAAGAAGAAAAACTACCATGCGGGGTTTGCGGCGGCCGCACCAACTAAGCTGTGACGTTGCGAGGAGGGGGCACCGTGATTGGACGATGCCCAAGGTTAGCAATCAAACAAGTTTCGGTTTCGGTTTCGGTTCTGTAAAACAACATGTTTGACGTCCGATGGCGTCGTTGGATGGACATGGTCAATATCCTAGTAATCGTAGTACCGCGCTTCGGCCATGTTGTCGGCTGTAAAATGCATAAGATAAGCCTCTCAGGACGACTTGGAATCGTAGCATTCACTAGCCGAGGCCTACGCAGTGCATGAACGCCCTCCGCGTCCCCGCAGACACACAAATGCATGCGCTCTTCCCCCATATTTGGAGCTTGCCTCACTCATGCCTGTATCGTAAAAAGCGTGTTCGCACCAGGCCAAGGGTCTGTTGATTCTGGCCTGTGCCCACTGCCCGCAAGCAGTCGGTGCTCATGGCAACAGCACGCCAACGAGAACTCGCTAGCGCGGCGCCAGTGCCAGGCTGCGCGAGTTCTGCGGACTAGTTCGTGAAGCAGTGAACGTTGCGTCCCAAAAAAAGGTTAACTCAGTATAGAAAACATCGGCGAAAAACGAAAAAGGTTTAATTTATAAAAAAAAAGCATGTACCCGCGAGGATTCGAACTTGCGACTGGCAAAACATTGCGATGACATACCTAGCGCTCCAAACAACTAAGCCATGCGCGGAGGCTGCCCGATGATCGAACTACAAGGTATATAATGTATAACTAGTTTACACTTTTATTTATTTTTCTTATTTCAAGCAGCTTAGTTGACTATTTGTTGTATTGCGCTTGTGCAGTAAGCGTCCCCCGAGTTTCCACAATAGCTCACGTCTAGGAATTGCATTTCGTAGACAGAAAAGCGTTCGCAGATGCGTAGTCGTACTGCTGACCGCTGTGCTTGTTCGCCCAGCGCAAAAAAGTGCTTCCCGCACCCTAGGTTTACGCTGTACGGTAAAAATATCAGTTGATTTTATTTTCTTAGTACCTATATTGACTTCGCTGACTCTTCTCCCCTTCAAGAGGCCTTATATTTTCCTACTGGCGTACCAGTCAGCGAAGCGTCGCATGTGCGCTTGTGCAGCGCTTGTGTGAAGCGACCTTGACTTGGAGCTAGATACAGTGTACAAACTAACGAAGTAAAGAAAGGCACATTCTTCCATTCCCAAACGTGTTGTGGCTTAGTTTCAACTGATCTAGCGAATTGCGACGACCCGTCGGCGCCCGGCGGAATATACGCTGGGACGACTGACTCGGTCGCGGAAGGTCGGCGAGCCGTGCAGTAGCGCAGCCAATTGCCAGCTCCTCTCCTGCTGACGTCACACGAAAACGCCACAGAAAATGGGCGAGAGTGCAGAGAGGAGGACAGCATTTTCGAATTGATTTTTCTACTAAATAAATTCGCGTAAACGTGCTCAGAGTGGTCGAAACAGGGCCTAGGGACTCCGGAATACAATTTGCGCTCGTAATCCCGCAAATTGTTTACAAATCACTTCAGTGTCCCTTTAAACTCACCAACAGGATGCATATTACAACAGTACCCTACACAGACTTGAAACCACACATATACCCACAACTACGTAAAACACGGCAAAAATAGTGGAGTGAACCGACAGACAACAAACTCCACACTGTAAAACCACACTTGTGACGATAGACAACAGATTCACACAACAGACACAAAGAGGTTGCCTGGAATGGTTACGGATAGGCCACACACATGTACCACACAGCCACCTGCTCACTGGATCCCCAAGACCATGTGAAGCGGTGGTGGAGAGGAGCTATCCGTAATCCACCTACTCATTCAATGCAACGCTGTTCACACAACATGACGCAAACACTTCCCACATCTATACACACGACATATTCCACAATACCCATCATACTTTTAGGAGACGAGCCCATGTTTACAGACAAACGTGTTTTTGAGTATTTGTTTTCTAAAGTAGAATATTACATCTCATTCGTTATCGTGCTTCTTGACAACCTGTCCCTTTACACCAATCAACTTCACTACTTTGTGTTTTACTTTGTTTATTTTTACGGAAATGGCCTCTAACTTTCATGTCGCTCACATGAAATGACTTGTTTGGCACTCTTTGCCATTAGTTAACCTTGCGCTATTAAAATCCAAACATCACCATCATCATAGCCTAACAGCCCCGAAGCGGCAATGACGGATCGACAGCACCAAATGCAGGCTGACGTTTTGAAGCCCCAGCTTTCGTGCCCAACCTATACACATGGCTTTCTTTTTTTTCCCTAAATAAGCGTGTATACCACCTCCAGCACTTGCGACTTCTCACTTCTTCAGCCCGAACGGACCTTTTTTTAAGGTGAGTGCCTTACTTACCTGGCCCAGCGAGTTTTGCTGTGCGTGACAGTTTCACCTTGAAGTGATATGCAATGACCGGACGCCACCACCACGGCCGCGAGTGGATCCGCGCCCCACAACGCTACCGCAGCTGCACCCTCACCCCTTCCAACTGCATTCATGTGACTAACCGCGTAACCTTTCGATTGTTTTAAAGATAGACGGCGCGCAGTTTGTCTCCCGCACTTTCTCGCTATTGCTGCGCCTGTGCATCAGTTCAGCACTTGTGAGATCGCAGGAAGGAGCGAGGACGCCGGTTTACCTGTGGGTTACGCAGTCTTTGTTTTGTGTAACCGAGCCAAGTCAGTCCAAGCATGAGCAATTTTTTGCACCATTTTGTCCTAGTTGCAAGAACATTACCACTGTCAATTTCTACGCCTATTTTTTTATTGAGAACATAATAAAAAGAAGCGTTCAACTGAGGTCTCTAAGGATACCCATAAATGTGATTGTTTGAATAAATAGAAAAAAGGTCTCAGTCGGAAAATTATTATTGTGCGGTGAACCTAAATTTTGATTAAAGGCTGAAAACTATAAAATTATTATGTTAAACGCATCATAAAAAGCCTGCTGCATGCCCTAAAATGGCACACAAGAGACAAGAGTACCCTTAATAGGTCGTGTTTCTTTCGTCGACTTTCTGCTTCTATGCGATAGTTTTGTGCGTCAGGCTTGTTGCTCACTGCAGCTCAACAAGAAGAGCGGCATCATCTTCTGCCTTTCAATTTATAGGTGGTTATAATACGAAGTTATAGATCCATTAGCTGTTAACGAAATGTACCCTCTCAAGAAAACCATTCAAGCTATAGTGTAACGCAATTTCTTATGTCCAGTGGCGTATAAATAAATAACGAAATTCCTTTAAACTTGTCCGTTTGCCTCCCGGTACCCTAAAAGCAGCTTCAAACATCAAGTGGGTAAAAACGTACCTCGTAGGACTGAAAAACAACAGTTTTGAGTATGCCTGATTTTATTGACAATAGACACAAGATTTGTTTCAACGGCTCAAAACACACTCAGCCTTTTTGTACTGACTTCGCACTTTACGACTCGCAAATTGGAAAAAACTACAGAGATAGGTATATTTAAAAGTTTTGAGAAAATATTTTCTTCAAGAAACGTTTTCTATTTAGAATTTTTGAAAGAACTTTCGGAAGTTGCAACTTTCCGGAATCAGCTTCATTTGCAAAAAATGCAGTTTATAATGAATGTAGTAATTTTTAGGTTTTAAAACAAGTCTTTATCGCGTTCTTCTTACCACAAAGAAACGTTTTCTGAAAAGTGAGCCCTTCGGTGTTCTTGAAACAATTACCTGAATTGACGAACTATTTTCTACAAATATATTGGCGACTTTGCAACTTATAAAATAGTCAACATCTACTGTGTAGTAAAAAGCTTTTTAAGCAGTGGGTTTTACTTTGAGTGAAATATTTCTTTAGTACATAAAAATGCGGATAGTTTTGGTTAGTTTTGTCACCAGTTTTTCTTCGTTCGACTTTATTTCTCAAATACTTTTGTTCTACACTTTTACTGTTGCAATTCTTTTATAAAGCAACGTTTAGTTCAAAACTTCGGTGATCGAAAAAAAACGTATTTTTTGCCCTCAATGTAATGCACCAGGAAGTATTTGGTGCAATACAGTGCAATTACGTAGTACACCACTTGCGAACTTCAATGTTTTAAAGATCAAAGGCTTCGATTACTCTGTCTGCATTTACAAACAACGGCCCTTCATAGCTTTCTGTACATAATGGCATTGTTCTGAGCTAGCAAAGTTTTGGCCGCCAAGTTTAATATTTTACATCTATATCACCCAAGGGATCTTCATAAAACTTGCGGTGCTTGTATAGGATGAAATTCACCCTGGTTGTCTACCGTTTCAAGACTGTTTTTCAAATGTGGCTTGCCTACACATTCATTTCGTTGGGTTTGATCGTAACGACACCTTCGTTTATTATTCTCTTTTTATTTATTTATTTATTTACATATACTGCTATATCGATACCCAAGATACAACAGGAGTGGGTACATCAGAAAATAAAAAAAGAACATACATCAAGCAACATCAAAGGAACCTAGAAGGAATTTAAATCATTTTACAAACTATAGTGTGGCAGGTCTTTCAAAAACAGTTGAATTGGTTTTTTCCACAGGGAACCATTTAGGTTGTTCCAAATATCAGCACCGGCAGAAAAAGGAAAGCCTAAAGCAATTTAAAAATGGCTAGAAGTAAAGAAGGTTAAGTTGGTGAGATCGGTGCGTCGCTCGTCATGCTGAATTACAAAAAGTAATCAGTGCTTAAACGGAACTGCGGCCATGTACAATATGATGCAGCACAGTGATACGATAGACTGTGCGCCAAAAAGTGGTTCTACTGACAATGAGCATGCATGGGAGGAGGGCGAAATCTTGCGGTCATACAGGCCGAAAATGAACCGTATTGTTCTTTTAATCCACATTGCCACAGCTCCTTTGTCCGATATTATTTTTTCTTCAGCGAGGATGACGAATATTAGTTCAATGTCCCGAGAAAAAAGAAGTTCAAAAAAGGCAAGAAAAGTCAATGTTTCATAGTTCTGAATATAACATGGCCACGGCTGTAAAAGAAAAAAACACCAAAACTGAAATAGGAGCAAATATACCTTTGCATCGAACTCAAGCGAATGTTACAAAAGTAGGAGCCCAGTCTAGTACCTACATTCTATAGTAACACTTAGTTACCAGCCAAACTAAAATTACTTATTTATGTCGGTGTTATGTCATGACGTCCGACGGGTGCAAAAGGAGGAATTTCGTTGGCAAATGTCTGAAAGACTGTTGTGTTTTGACGACATTTGCAGCAAAAAGAGCAGATTTGCGGATAAATATTTACCACAGTTTTGTTTCTTGGATTTGGGGGCGTTGGGTGGGCCACACCAAGTGCCTACTACATGTCCTAAATTTTCGCAGCTTCGTTTGTTAAAAGCACTCAGGGTAACGCAACCGTTTTCCAACTTTTAACCTTCTGTTGCTTGTGCGTCTAGTGAGTGGATGTCGTATCTGATATTCCGTGCCCCACCTAGCGCAAGGTGCGAGTAAACGAGTACTGAGCAGTACTGTGTTTGAAATGTTGTACTAGTGGCGAATTGGATCTTTGTTTTGACCTCACTGATCATCCACTCCGCTGAAAACATGCTATGTCTGAAAACAACAAAATAATTATACTTCCCGGAGTACACAGGAAGTGGTGCTGACCAAAACATTTCACAAGAACTGTAATGCAAGAAGGACCACAGTTCTGACACCTGCGGTTATTTGAGAGCAGCACCATGATGATGATGATGATGGTAGGGTGTTTATGGCGCAAGGCAGACTAAGGCCCAACAGCGCCAAGGAAAAGTTGTCTTATTAGGAGGAAGTGATAGTAAGGGCAAAACATTAACTAAAACTATACGTGAAATGACATAATAGGGAATTAAGATGAATGGTGTAAAGGGCTAGGGTTTTAACATGCACGGTAAGTAATGAAGTGTAAATACTTGACATCACTAAGAAACCTTAAAGTACGCATGTGGGTGATTATAGGGTCGTCTTTAAAAGTACGATGGGCGTTGTGGAAGTAGCCTGTATTGTTTTACCAAGTGTTTGTGTCGTGTTATTTATAGTGCCTTGCATTGTATGCCTATATGAATTACGGGTAGGGCCTCTACACTCCCGCGGCACATAGGTCTTGGAGATCCAGTGAGTAGGTGCGAGTGTTTTATGCGGGTGGCCTATCCGCAACCTAGCTAAGGTCACTCCGTTGTGTCTGTTTTGTGAGTCAAATGTGTATTGTCCCAAATGTGGCTTTAATACATGTAGTTTGTTGTCTGTCTGTTCATTCTTTTGTGCTTGCTTTTGTTACGAAGGTGTTGTCGAATTTGTGGCTTAACGTCACTGTAGGGCAGTGTTGTTATGTCCACTGTGTTCCTGAGTGCGGTGGCAGCGGGCCTCTCATCAGCAACCTTCTATGCCAGCGATCTCAGCGTGGCCGGGAACCCAGCACAAGACCTGAAAAAGTTTTGGGGCATATATAGATATTAGTGAGTTGAGAACCATCTTGACAATTCTGTTTTCCCATGGCTTGTATGATGCCATTGCCCGCACAAGGCTCAAGGAATCGGTATAAATGATGGACTTTGGAATTTTGTTTTGAAGAATGTGTTGTGCAATGAGAAAGATGCCACATGCTTCACCTAAGTATATTCTGGTTTATGTGCTAATGGTTCTGCTGGCATCAAAGTATGGCCCATGACACCGCGGTTGCAGTTGCTTATGCGTACTATAATCCTCTGCACATTGATACTTATACTGCAGTGGCATAAAGTGCTGCAAAATAGCAGTGTGGGGTGTCCTGGTTCTATCAATTTTCATAAAGGACTAGTCCCAAAATACAGGTTGAAGCTGCCAGGGTTGTAAAACGTCAGTAAAAGATATGCTAATGCCTTTAAAAGAGATGACACCTGAATTCTTCCTGTCTCTCGTTAAGTGAGAGCGGCAAAGAAAGGAACGGGCAATTTATGTATCAAGAAAAACAGGTTTAATAGGATGGTTATTCAGCGATGACATTTCAAAAGCGTAGAGCAAGTTTATGTATGTTCGTTGGTCCTCAAAGAACCACTTATTACATTACACATACATACTTTGGACGGGGCTAGTGCGGAAAGCACCAAGCGCAAGGCGATGCCCCAAGTGTACTACTCAGTCAAGCTACCCATACACCACAATGCCATAGTTCAAACGACACCTAATCAAAGCAGTATAGAGGCGTAGCAGGCGTTTTTTTGTCCGCACCATACGATTGCTATGAGAGAACCGTCAAGATATTCATTGTTTAGACACATTGATGCTTCAGTTGCTTGATTTGAGGAATGATTGTGAGCTTGTGGTCAAACACAACACCTGAAACCTTCTGCTCCTTGTTCACAGGAAGCGACACACCAGTGAGAGTAATATCTATGTCCGGATGCATTTCACGCTTTCTGGAGAACATACGCAGAAGATATTTGAAAAATTCAATAAAAATGACATTTTCAATGAAAGGAGGAGATTCGCGGGCATTTTCAGGATATCTGGACGTCATCTACATACAAGAAATAAAATTTTGCAGGTGGCAATGCATTTCCAATAGAGTTTATCTTAATTATGAAGAGAGTGCAGCTCCACACTCCACGCTGTGGCACGAAATTTTCATGCACATGAACCTTGAGATTGTACTACCGACATTCACTGGAAAGGTTCTCTACGACAAGTAACTAATAAGGGTGTTTAAGATGTTATCCTGGACACAGAATGATATGAGGTCACTAGTATGCGGTAACGCCAAGTAGTGTAATAGGGCTTCTCGTTGTCGAAAAAAGGCCTAAGGCCAAGCTGTTTACGCATGAAGGCATCTTTGATATATTATTCAAGAGCGGCAGGTATGTCGCTCGTAGATGGCCCCTCCCTGAAACCGCCAGAAGAACACCCTGGCTGCTCTCGAGAGGACAGTTGACTCCACGAAGTACACGAGGCTTCTGTTTATCATCTTCTCGAGAAGCTTGCACAGGGATCTTGTGAGGGTGATGTCTCCATAGCTTTCATAAGTGGAAAGTATCTTCCTCTCTTTCAAGAATGCTAGATTTATAGCCTCCCTCCAAGACTTTGAAATGTGCTCCGAAAGCCATATATTCTTGTAAAGGTGAATTATTGTAACATGAGTGTCTGCTTGTCAGTGCTGTATCATTGTGTATGGGATGTTTTGTGGGCTTGGAGCTGAGGGTTTACAGGTACTCAGAGCACCCCTAAGTTCATGAAGCAAAACCTCCAAGGTATAGGACGTGGTTGATCTGTCGATGTCATGTAAAAGCTTCTATTGGGACGAGAGACTGTGTTTTATGAAAGTTTTTGTGTTTTGTGCTGACCTGGACACGTGCTTGAACCATTGCGCAAGTGTGTCAGCCGGTTATTAGTGTGTGTCCCCCGTTTTGCTGACCAGAGGCAGGCTGTGTGTTTGTTGTCCTTTGAATTGGCGTATTCGTGAACAAACCTTGAGTGTTTCTGTGTATGAGTTTATAGATGTTATAATTGAGCGCGAACTATCTCGTTTAGCCTCATAATGCACCCGTTTTCCAAACGCTTTCCCCGCTTGAACAACCGGAGATCACCCGATGTGGGGTACCGACATAGGATACCTCACGCCTTTTTCTGGGCCTCCCCCACCCGCATACAGTTGTCATTCCACCACGGCCTCTTCTGATTGCGCGGGGAACAAGAGGCGGGGGGAATGAACTTTTCAGCGGTGGCGAGAATATGCACCGTGAGGAGTTGAGTGGCTTCATCTATGTGTACGTGTGTTATGGTTGTGTAGTGTAGCGTGGATGTCTCTGTAATTGTATTCACGCTAGCTATTGCTTCATTGAACCTGTTTTGGGAAGATGGAATGCATAGTCCTTTACCTATATATGTTAGTAATTTTGGGAACTTGTCACTGCCGTATGGGTCAATGCCGACACTCCACTCGAGAGAAGGAAAAAGAACGGCGGATTATTGCCAAGTCAAGAATTGAGTGTGTGTTGTGTGCTATGTTGTGGTATGTAGGCTGTTTTTTGTTGAAAGGTCTGCTTCAGAGGATGTTAAAAACGCATCTATCAGGCGACCTAGAGCATGTGTGAGATAGGAGCCCCAAAAAGAATTGTGTGCATTAAGGTTGCTTATGAATATGTATGGTTCGGGCAGCTGGTTCGGGCGGCTAAGGACTTCTGGGCTATTACTGCCACACCGTCAGAACAGTTTGTGCAGCTATCCCTGTCCTTTCTGGATATCACGTAACAATTCAAGGAATTTGTGTGGTGTGAATTCAAATTTTTTTTCTAAACCCACACTACACTTGGCTGATTAGCATGCAGTATTTGGTATACATCGCCACCTCTTCCCATTAAGAGGCGTTCGAAGCTACTGGAGTGTGTTTTATTTGTGCCATCTTTCGGGATTGGACTCTCAGAGGGGGCTTTTTCTGGCGCTCGACAGGTTTGGACGCCGGGACCCGTTTCTTCCGCTGTGACAAAGATAGAAACAGTCCCACGTCCATCTTATCGGATGTCCTAGGGGAGCCCGATGTACCAGGCGCCTTGGATTTCGCACTCATTCGGGTGCTTTTGTTTTCTGAGCCGCTACAGCCGAAGGTGTGGGGACAACCACAGGACGACACGGTGGTGCGGCAGAGACGGGAGCCGATGCAGGACACGCGGTTGTCCATAGCCTCCGCAGCCAGCAGTGGAAGCAGGGTGGGTGAGGGAGCAGGGGCCAGAGTGGCACCGGACGCAATATTGGCTGTTGCTCCACCAGCCACTCCTGGCTCACCGAGCGCTGTGGTGACGGGTTGGCCTGCCTGAGGCAACCTAGGTGGTGGGGGCGGGGGGGAGCCAGGTCTACTCGGTACTTGGTCCCTGCCGAAACCAGACGCCGCTCCGCCCCTCGTCGAGCTGTGTCGGCGTACTTCCCTAGAAGGAAAGAGGCGAATTTCTTTCGCGCCTCCGGGAAAGTAATGTTTTCAGTGATGGTCACGTTGATTTTTCTTTTGCTGAAACCTCCCACATTTCCTCGAGTAGGCCGTATGTGGGTTCCTGCAGTTTGCACAAGTGAGGTTGTCAGCATTGCAATTATTGGTGGGGTGGTCCTGCGGGGCTCATTTGGCACAGGTTGTTTTGCCGCGGCAAGAGTTATTACTGTGCCCGAACCGCTGGCCGTTAAAGCAGCGGCGCGGGTTCGGATTGTACGGGCGAATGGAGCATCATATGTTGCTTGCATTTATTTATTGTGTAAGGGCTGGTGGTCAAAGTCAGAATAATCTGTTTGTTGGGGATTACCATTTCGTCCCTGCACATTGTGATGTGGCGCACGGCTGCGAATACCTTGTCCTTTATCCCTTCAAGTATGATGGAATCTGTTTCTGTAACAAGATCTCCCTCTGAAATGACACCCTGGGAGCTCTTTAGGCTCGCGTGGGCATGATCATGATGTGGAGATCAAGGATGCGAGTTTGGGCAAAACGTGTTCAGGATTGTTGTTCAGTACGGAGTTCAAAAAGGATTTTTTCTGCCCTGAACCTTTTGGCTCGATAGTTTTTACCTAATGTGCTTTGCAGAATTTTTGAGACAATAAATACCGACAGTCGAGCGACAGGTCTTGCTAAGTAAGTTGATTCAATCACAAGAAAACGAGAATAGTTGTGCACGGTTGTTGAAGAGAAAGTTGTTAAATGAGGGGCGGATGAAACTTCGGTGTGGCCGCTTTGTAGGGACCGATCACGTTTTGGGGAGGTTTAGAAAATAATATATAGCTTAGCATACAAGCAGGGGACCGGCGTGCTTTCTTCGCTTGGATTACCTTGATATCGAGAGAGGTCTCGGAGCTCCCTGCCTGGTAGACCGATAGGGGGCCCATCCCCGGTGCTTGAACTGGGCTCTCACGGCCACCGTTTGTGGTTTCGACCCTTCACCTTAGAACTCCTAGCCACATTACATTACAGCGTGAGTATGTGGGAACAGGGTGAGTTGTATCGCCAGTACCACCAGCAAGATAACTCAAGCTGCCCCGTGTGGTTGAGAGCAGGACCACATAATGTTTCTGCTGCAGCCGTCAGAAAACAATGAACGTTTCGTTGGGAACTTATATTTGTCTCTTATGCAGCTAATAGAGGCTTCGGCATTCATGATGGTATAATATATATTTAAGGAAGGGTTTTGACAAAATTATTAACCAAGCAGTGACCATGGTGTAACTGCTTTGAAGGAAGCAGCGCACAAGTAGGAAAAGAAAACGAAGCCTGCTATTTCACTGTGTAGCCGCCATGGATATCAAATGTTTGTTGCAAAGTTAAACCGGCTTAGGCGGTCGTAAACGAAACGTTTCCCACCTTGCTCCGACTGGAATCCTTTCCATTCACCATCAGCAAGCAATAGGTAATATCACTCTGGGTGTAATATTTTGCGACGACCTGCAGGCACACCTATGCCTAAAGCTCCGCAAAAGTAAGGGAATGATTTAGGCAAAAGGGTAACCTTCCCGCGCGACTTCAACAAAACGTCATAAGTCCTAAATCGGATTGGATAACCTGTGTAATAGAATAGGCAACTTAAATCGTCTCATGTTTTGATTTGCCGTCTTAGAAAAAATTGCCGCAGCTTAGTGCAGCAAAACCCCAGATATGGAAAGGAAAAGCTTGGCTTAGTCTGGTTGAGTGTTGTTTTCCTTGGCTAACCTTTTATGCAGCTGTATTGCTGATACAATTCCTCCAAAGCCTGCCGTTGTCTATGGTTGTGGTCCTTCTTCCGACGTTGTCTGAGACAACGGACTCGCTCTTCCTCAGTCTTGATTGATTGATTATGAGGTTTATGCGCCGACGCAACAACGTCTATGAAAGGTGCTGGAGTGAAAGGCGACGGAATAATTTCGACTCCCTGGAGATGTAAACCTCAGCCGAAATTTCGAGCACACGGGCATTTTGCCATTCTGCCTCCATCAGAAAAACACCCATCGCGGCACTCTTCCTCAGTCTGCAACAAGAATTGGCAGTGCAGACACGCGAAGGGCGAAGCGAGAAGCACAAGCGCCTCCACCGGCGGCCAAGGCAGCGGCGCATGGTGTGCGTGGGGCTGCGGTGCAGCGAGGCGGCGGGGGTGGTCGTGTGCATAGTTTGCTGTCATATTCGGTGCACTCAGGTAATATGTAAATTTGAGCGCAATTCCTTGGGACGATGGTTTTAAAACTGGCGCCTGTGGTGCGTTTTTTGTTTGCTTGTTTATTTGTCTGTATAGTGATATGTTCGTCTTTGTTCTAAAGCAAGAACTGAGATATATCAACAATTATGTTGCTGACGATTTTGATACTGCCAGATTTCCTTTCGTACCTTACGCGTTGTCGTTTGGCACAAGAGCGTTCCGGCACAAGGTAAAAGCTGGTGCCACGCTCACCGAGGCTATATTGGCTCTTTGGGGCACCGACACTGCTAAGTGTTTATTTGTACCGACAACAAGCAACATCAATTTTATGCCCCTTGCTCCCCTAAAAAACACAGCACACGCTGCATCGCATGCTTTAATAGAGTTAAGTACTTGAAACCCTACTTATCAATCATATTTCCACCAGGGTGCAAGCAGGAGAGGCGGTGAAGGTGGCTTTCTTGCGAATTACATGGGCACTTTCCGTTGATTGCTATAACCAATTCTTAACACCCCTGTCGCAAATTTTCTTATTGAAACCAACGTCTCTTCTTCCTCCTAAGAAAGCGCTGCCATGGGATTGCGTTGCACAAACTGTGCTCTCGAAACGAGTGATGTTCAAAGCATTTGAGCATACCTGAAGCGAAGGTGAACACTACTTGAGTGTGCACGCCGTCCGTTATATTCTACGGGCCTATCACAAAAACAGGTTTCCTGAAGAGTCGCTTAGGAGTTTTTTTTTTTTAAATTTATTTATTTATTTATTTACAATACTGCCAGTCTCTTTAAAGACCAAAGCAGGAGGGCATGCGTTTCAGAATACAATGAATACTAAGTACTTTCTGACAGGTGGCATACAAGACTGTAGCTGTTTTAAAATTCATAGTAAGAATGCTAGTTCCATAAAAACAATAAACATAGGTATTTATGCACCCCAAAAACACACACTACAAATACACACACTTCGGAAGCAGCGAACTGAATCTTTGCTGCATAAAAAGAATCAATACAGTTTTATACAGAGGAGGCGTCGTGTACACTCATACATCCAAGTAAATACAACTGGAAAACGATAATGAAGTTCATGGTTAAAGTAAGCCGTTGTTATATACTGAGTATAGCCTCGATTTTCGAAGTGAATTCTGCCAGTAATTGTGCGTTAGTAATGGAGGGATCTAACCCTGATTGACAGGGTGGAAAAGGAATGCTTGAAACTGTCGTTGTTGAAAGTGTATTATTTGATAGTGTATGCATGTTTATTTCGTGGTATTCGTGATTCTGCCAAATATATGTACCTGGACGCATCTATCTGGCTGTGGTTATGCAGAATGTGGGGCAGAAATTTGGGACGTGCGATTTTTGCTCTTGTTGCAAGCGTGGGTAGACCGGAGGTTTTAAAAGGTTTGTGGGCGAGTCGGTGGGTTTATACTTGTTATGTATAAACCTAATGGCCTTCCTTTGAACCCGTTCAAATGTAACATCTCTGTCACATCTCTGCATCCTGTAACTTGGCTGGTATAATACGCTGCGGGAAAATATTGTTGGGTATATTGAAGCAATGAAAGATCAGATATGGGTTAGGAAACTGCATAAGGAATTGTCTGAAATATAAATACTTGACTTTATTAGCACAGATTGTACGAAAAAACACATTATTAGAGGGCCAAGTATAAAACACATATTTTTCAAAACTTACATTTTCCCAGTTCTGAAAAAAAGGTTGTTGACAATTTGTTCGTCACACCAAAAAATACTTTTTATGCGTCGCATAGAGCGATAAAGTGTTTATTCGTTATGGCAAATGTAACTAATGGTTTCACATGAGAAAAATGAGCCCAGTTTCTCTAAAAAAGTGTTGAAAGAAAACCTTCTAAACCTAACCACCAGAATATATGTTTTTATTGTAGATCACTATATGGAAAAAGTGAGGTACTGGTTTTCTTTGTGATACTTCCAGCGAATGTTTGTTAGGTGATGGAGGTACACGAGATCATCGTCTGCCTAGGCGGTGGTCGAGATCTCTATCTGGGGGAAAAGCTTTCGTTTACCTCCACCCAGGTAGTTGGAGGGTTGGGTAGAAGGACTCAGTGTGAAAATAGGCCTTCCGATAGAGTGTGTCATGGTATCTCGAGAACCAGGGGTTGGGCAGTTTGGCTATGGATATAGCGTAGGAAAGATGTGATGGAGGACGTATCTGTGGAGAGGGATTCATTTTTTTAAGCTATATTGTTTAAGTGTGGATGGAGAGACCTGTGAAGAGGCTGTATCTCTGGCATCAGGAGGCGGCATTTTTGGTAATGTCGCTAAAGGTAGGGAAGTGCTCCCTTGTGTTACGTGTGCCGTGCTAGGAGACTCCTACGTCTGGGGCAGGGTAAAGAGTCGTGGCGCAGAAAGGTGAGTCACTTCCTCACAGCGAATGCTCCGTTGTGGGGTGCATTGCAGGATCATGGTTTTGTTGAGAGGAATGCAGTATAGTGGAATTACCCAAAAAGAGACGATGTACCGCACAAAAAAGTGTGTAGAAACGTTGTTTTGTTAGGGAATATGTGAGATGGGTGAAGTTGTTGAGGTATGGCTAGCGGTGTTTCCACTTTCGCAGCTTCGTGGAGGTGGCTTGTGGGGCTGGCGGCTGCAATATGTTGGATCCGTGTTTCTCCTGGAATAATAGGTGCCGCAAAAGCTTGTCGCTCTCAATATTCATCGACGCACATGTACTTGAACTCTGGATACGAAGCAAGACGCGGAAGTGCGCGAAGGCGCGGGCCCTTCGTCCGGCTGTTTGGGGGGTATGATGCATGTGACGGCAATGGAGGACAATATGTCTTTTGTTGAAGAAGGTGTAGAAGTAGAGACCCTGTGCGGCTTTTGGAGAAGCGAGCAAGAGATAGTGGGGTTCGAGAAGCTGGGGTATTGTCTTTATTGTGCTATTGAAGAGTCAGATTGCGGAGATGTTCAATGGATGGAGAAGTGCCGGTGTGTATACCCCGCGCTTCAAGGCTTTCCATTCGTCGAATTGCCTTTTGTGAGCTACAGGTAAGGAAGGCAGCACATGGGGCATGATGTAAAGTTTGCTGTGATAAGGTTGTAATATTTTTAAGGTGCTCTAGTCAAAACGAATGTCGCAAATGTCGACTTTTGTTCAGAACAACTTTTTGAATATTCGTTCTACACAAAAAGCCTAGGTCGTTAAATTTAACCGCAAAAGTTTTTGGGCGTACCTTTGGCCGTTACTTCAGTCTTGGCATTTCCTGTACGCGCCTATTGAAGTACAAGTGATTATTTGTACTTGAGTACCATATGCATGGCACTGAGCGAAGAAGGTTAGGATCATTCGCTGGTAATACACGGCGATAGAGACGTAATACGCAATTATTCCCTGGTAGGCACGCCCCCGGTATGGGGCCATTCAAGTTCCATGTAAAAAAAGAAACTTGGGAAAGATGTAAACTGAGGGGGCGCAATAGTGAATTAGTGATCCGTCATGTTTAGGCAAATTATGGCGGCGGTGCTTGACAACACCGGTTTCTCTGCTTTGATAACGCCAGTGCATTTAGTTTATCATCCTGCAGATGATTTTATTGGGTATGATTAAGCGCTACAGAAGCAGAAGGTGAATAGTTGCCTACACGTGTTATTAGTGAACAACGGTCCAGATTGATTAAGTGTGTCAGATGTCCAACCCGCCCGTTTTCTGGGTTTCTGAGTTTTCCGGGTTAAATTTTGAGCATGCGATGGCTCAATCGAGTGTCGTAGAGAGCGTACCTTGATGGGGCAACTTAGCGGGTTCTGTTTGTTCCAGCAAGCACTTCTACGTGAGCTTGCAATGTTGATTTCTAGACTTGCTCGTTCAATTTTAAGAGCCTGGTTGTGGCTCGGCTGCCTCTGTGGTTTTATTGGCCATGGCAGGCTTCCTGTAAGTATTGGGTTCGGGATTCAACAAATGAGAATAAGGTGGCGAGGCGTGTGGGGCGCTCATTTTTCGGCCGCAAATACGGCTCAAAACTATTTTTCCAGACCTCCGCATAGTACGGGCTGGACAAATGTGGCTATAGTGACAGAACACTTCGAAATTGTTTTTTTATTGTTTCAATTTAGGGGCTGGTAAGTTAGGGTAGAAAGGGTTAGTTTTATAATGTAGCAGTGAAATTCGTGTCTATGTGGTTGTATTCAAAATCTGATGTGGTATTATGATGAGGAAATGAAGGATTTGAGTGGGTGTCTTTTTGTGAGTTCACGTTTATGTGCGGATTCATATGGTCCGTTTTTGCGGCGAGCTGCATTGGCTGTGCAAGTTCTCTTTGAAGCCGGCATTTAAGAGTTGTTCTGGTGTAAAGCCAAGCAAGGAGCGGGCGGTAAAATATTTCCGTATTACTAAATGGTTTATTCCACCTTGCCTACAAGGAAGAACGATGATGGCGGGTTCTTATTTAAAAGGGCTGTAGATTAGAAAAGTGTGCATTTTGATCTGGGACAGTTTGCGCCTTGGGATGGTGTTACCACATTGTGGTGTTTTTGCAACTAGGGTATCAGGAGCTTTTTCAAAGTTGTTGTGTGTGATGATGGTAAAACACAAGTGTAAGGGGTATCGTTCGGCAGTGTACTTATATATTAGAAAGGTATTTACTCCGTGTATCAAAATAAGGTCTCGGATGAGGAGAGGAATAAAGAAGTGGTATGGAATTTGTGCGCTTTTGGTTGCAGCTGTGGCAGTTCACTGTCACTTCTACTCGTCAAAATACCCTTCGTCGAATGTTCAAATTGACTGCCATTCTAAATAATCTGATGTATCATAAAGCTCGGTCATCTAAAACTTGCTTTAGGAGCGGTCTATCTCCCGGTTTCTTCAGTGCGCTCATTTTTTTGAAACGTCATGACGCTCAAACACTGTTGACACAATATTTTCTTTGTTAGTGAATATTTTTGGTTATTCATTTCTATTATTCCAACACACTTTGGAAACCTTAACCTATCACGTTGTCACCCATTCCTGCAAAAGCTGAAGATTTTTTTAATTTTCTCTCATTCGTTGCACCCGATCTATTCATAAATAATTTAACGAGACTTCATTCCATTTCTCGCTACACCAGTGATTTGATAATTACAACACATCCGATTTTGCTTCGGCAGTTACGTACTTACCAGGAATAGCACTCACAGTGTGTTAAACTTTGGAATTACCATTTTCTTACCGGAATAAGAATACAAAATAAGTCGCTACGTGACTATAAATGCAAGTTTTCAAGCAAGCAACCCAGACATAACATTTCTCGGCGACGTTTATGGTGGTTGACGTTTACAAGAAAATGCATTTGTCGCAATCTGTAGATCAAACTGTGTTCCCTCTGCACACTGTTTTGAAGAAATGGGAGCGCTTTCTCTCCTCGTCAAAGCAGCCGGTAACATTTCATTGATTGATAAAATAAAATACCATTCTTCTCATGAACGCAACAATGTTGACGAAAATAATAAAATATACAATTTAGAAAGTTTTCCTCTAGTAATCCAGATTTTCCAGCAATCAGTAGATACATTTGCTCGATTTCCTAAAAGAACATAGGGAAGGTGATTCCAGTGCAAACATCCGCCCAAAAGTCTTCTTAATGAATTACCTGAGCACTACTCTAGAAAGTACATGTTGTCAATTGATGGTACACATAGCCGCCACCAACCATGTAAATCTCCTTGAATCCAACATAATTTTTTCATCCTAATATTTCTGGCGGAAAAAGGTTTTCGTATGAGATTCCACTTATCTAGTATAGTCACCAATTAGTTCATATGATAAACAAATATTCAAAGCTCATATTTTATTTTAAAATGTTTCCGAAGCGTTTTAAAACCTGTGTCAACGAATTTTACATTTTGAACTAACCCGAGCTAATCTTGATCACACCACGTTTAGGTGGATCGGATACGTGCATCTTACTGCTTAAAAATTGTTAATGTAATAATTATAATTCCTTCCTCTGCACCGCTCTTCTGAAGTTTTCAAAGGTTGGCTGTCTGCCCTTCCGTGTGTTTGTGATCGATTATTCACTTCTATTTCTAGATTCTGCCACTATTCATGTCTGCAGAATATTGTGTTTTCTTAGGAAAAACATGCACTGATAGTGACCCTAAATTTCTTCAGTGAGATCTTGCCAATGTATTTAAAAACGTCTTGAATGGCATGAGAAAGGAGTCGTTTCGAAATATAAAGACATCCGCATTTCAATGAATACTAACGGCCCGCGAGTACACTATTGGACACTGATTGGTTAGGTCACATCAATTATATCAATTCCGTGGTTTCACATTACAGCTTACCTAATATGAACGTTCTACTTAGGAACACGTCATTAGCAATACTGACGGCATTTTGCGTATCTGCGACATATTTCGCGAAGTCTCACAACTCATAAAACGTTCGGCCTATGAAACGCTACTGACGTAAAACCCCGAGTACGCTACGCCATTGCGGGACCCCTGCCTTCATTAGCTGAATATTTCCCTCGAAATGGCTCAAAACAAATTTGTTTGATTCATTCCCTCTAATTTTAATTTTACTACACCAATATTTCTGGCGAATCCATGATCGGTCTTCAAATTTTATTTTCCAGCCGAACGACTTCTCATGTTACTTTGCAAATTGTGCATCTGTTCATCTGGCACAACCAACTGATTATTTCTAATATATTTCTCGCGGAAACAAACGCCCTCACAAAGTGTGTGTAGAACATACCAACATTCGAAGTTTTCCGAGTCATTCATCTTGAGAACGTCACCTCAGAAGAATTCCCTTCGGGCAAATGTCGTGGGCATACGTGATCATCTGTTTCACAATCCATTAAACGGTAGTGTGTAACCAGGCTAATCTATATATTGTTACCATAGTGTGTGTGTTGTCATGTTTTTTTGCCTTGCTCCTGCAACCAATCCCATCAGTAATACAATTGCTTGTCAGACTATGCTTACTTTAAATATACTAACAAACAAAAAGATTATTAAAATATTATCAATCTGGAATATTAAGACCTGTCTGTTTTTACAGTTATCCATTATGTTTGATAGTTTTTTTTTAAACTAAATGCTTTTGCGGAAGCCGGAGTTGTAGAAATTAGGAGCATAAACTGTCTGGCCAATTTGAAATGCTCACACTAGGTCTAGCTCCCTGTGTTTCAGAGCTGAAACATCGTGGTTTGTTTTGCTGTTCGAGCGTCGTGAGGGATTTTCAATTTCGGTGTGGAGAAACTGTATTTAGGTAGTAGGTGGGGTTGAAGTAGTTTGGGTCAAGGAAGCGACAACCCGACCTTATACAGAAGCATGGTTAGCATAAAATGTTATTGCTGTTACCTACCTCATTAAACTTACCTACCATACCTACAATATTATCACTTGCAATTTTCGGCAGACTTCGGCATAAATGGTGCAAAGACTCACACCCTTTTTATAATATTGTGAAGTGTAGAAGCCTAAAACCTGAGTTTAATCCCCCAAGACAATATATCTTCGGACCCTGAGTGTACATCGCTACATATAATACTTTTGCTTGCACTTGGTCTCAACCGTCTAGTAAGAAAGACGCAATTGCCTCTGGGCCACCTAAGTTTTTAACGGACATGGTAATCATTGGCTCGGAGAAAAACAAACTCTTATCGACAGCCTCAAGATTTCACGTTTTTGTGGCTCCAATCGTACCCCTCAAAATTCCATTAATGCAGCATTGTATTCTCCTAACTCCTGAACTTCTTACAGAAAGGCTGATTATGACTATTGAATAAATAGGGTGGTTTTTGTCGGGCTACGATCCACGCTTCCCGTGTTTTATATCACTCTAAGCAATGCAAAGCAAAATCGCCACTCACCGTAGCTACTTTCTTCTACCCGATGATTTTATTACCTGCTCAACAAGGTGTCCAGAAAACAGTGCCCTTAGAGACACGGCTTTCCGTTTTTATCACTCATATACACATACTTATTCCCTCCGTGGACTTCAGCAAAGTTTTTGGAGAAGTGCCACATTACTGGCTGTTTTGCAGGCTTATTCCACTAAATATTTTGTCACAGGTTCTTGCCTGTACCTTTAGGTTTCTACTTTCCATTCCCAATAGCTACCACTAGTTATTTTGGATTCTCTAATAAACCACTTCATTCGTCCACTCCACAAAGTTCTGTGCTTAGCTTATGCATCTTCTAATTGATTTTTCTCACTTGACAAACAATACTCGATCGTAACTGCACCTATTAGCTGATGATTGACTAATTTGTTCACCAATACCTAATGGAAGTCTTATCTGTAACCTGAAAGTTGTTCTAGCCAACGTTCTTTAATGGTAAGAATTATAAACATTGCAATGAATGTCTCAAAGTGTGTGTCTTTGCAGATGCCGTGTTATAAAACCTATTGTAAAAAGTATTCCATTAGTATATCCTCGCTTGTTTCTTATTAGTATACCCTCGCTTGACTGGACACGGCAGCACCACCAGCATGCGACTGCTTGACAATAGGCTTGTGTTCTTCACGCAGTTTCTTCTGAGCATCGTACTTCCTGCGGATGGCCAGTGCACCGGCTGGCCTGGATTAATCACGGACGATCAATTTTAGAATGCAACTGACAGCAACGTTGGACCTGCTCTTCGGTGGTCGCTGAAACTACCAAGCCATGCATCGACGACGTGCGCAAACGAGTGCGCAAGGGACATTCGGACGGCGCCGCCCCTGGAATGGGATATAAAAGGGTCCACCTCGTCGACGGCGGTCACTGGGCACGGCGGCACCCCCAGCATGCGGCTCCTTGACAATCCGCTTGTGTTCTTCACGTAGGTGAGACGCTACAGAAAGTGCTTCCGGTCTGATAGCCCATTTGTGTTGGTGCTGCCGTCGCCTCGGTCACGTGAAGTGCGTTATGAGCTTGCTTCGTTCTTGAGGGAGTTGCTGTTATTGGCGTGTGACATTGAAGTCAATCCTGGTCCTGACCTTGGAAAAATAGCAAAGCACCTGAATGAAATTGCCGCTGACACAAAGAAATGAAAGAAAAACGACTGGGTGATATTGACAAGAAATTAGAAGCTCTGACTAGACTAGAAAATAGCGTTGCTAGCTGCCAGAAAGAAGTAGGGATGTTGAATTCTGTAATGAAAACGCTCGAAAGGCGAATTATTTGGCCTGGAGAACCACAGCAGGCAATCCAACCTAATAGTTTACGGATTACCAGAAGAAAAGCACGAAAATAGCGAAAGCCTTGAAGAAGCCGTTAATAGCAAAGTCATTGCAGATATCCTCGAACTTGATCCAGTAGCAATCGGACGTATTCATCGCTTCGGCAAACCGGCACAAAATAAGATCAGGCCTATCATTTTTAAGCTTCTTGACTTCAGGAACAAAGTACAGATACTGAAAAGTGGAGGTAAACTTAAGGACACAGGAATTTTCTATTGGCGAAGACTTCTCACAGAGAATAAGGGATGTCAGAAAGAAGCTCTGGGACATTGCAAAAAAGAACCCATTGAATAAGGAAAAAGTGTCGTTGGCTTTTGATTACCTCTACATTAATAAGAAATGTTATATGTGGGATGATGTCAAGAATGAAAGAGTACTGATAAAAAAACGACCTAGACCTAAGCTGCCCCATGACGAGGCAGCACGCCCAGTCACTGTCAACGCCTGACTCTTGAACGATTCCCTTTTTATATACCTAACGACTATGATGACAGGAACGATCAACCCCTATTCAGCAACAGAAATAAAAACCTACGCCTTGTTAATGTAAACGCGCGAAGCATTGTAAAGAAAAGTGACCTCCTTGAAATCACTTTACTCTAACATGATCCGCACGTCACAGTAATTACTGAAACATGCTACGCAACGAAATTAGTGATGATACAATATTCCCACCGCCCTGCAAAGTCTTTCACAAAGACCGTGCCTCTAGGGGTGGCGGTGTGGCGGTTCTAATCAAACAACAGATTGAAGACATATTGTTGGACGATATTGCTGACTTGGAGTGCTTGTGCAATAAGTTATCTTGTTGGGTCAGCATTTTATTTTACACGCGCTCTACCGCCCTCAAGACACGCCACCTGAATACTTAAGCAAACTTGAGCTACATATGTCTCAATATCACAAACATAAAATTATTTTTGTAGGTGATTTCATCTACCAACTATTAACTGGGAAATAATGCACGCTGGTCACCAGAATGTTGAGCATGCTAACATTATGTTCAGTATTATGTTCACTCATCATTTGGCCCAGCTGGTTCGCGACTAAACGCGTGTCCAAAGTTCTTGCAGTTCTGTTTTAGATCTCATATTTTTCAATCGTGCGTTCAGCGAATATACCGTGTCTGTCGAAGCCGGATTATCTGATCACTATCTTGTGGGCCTTTCCGTCCCACTGTTGAAACGTGGTGATAACAAACGCTGTTAAGTGCGGTCTTTCAAAGACTACTCCCGTGCAGACGACGCGTCCATAATTGATTATCTGGAGAAAGGTCTTATTGATTTTGACAATGATGATGTATGTGCTCTCTCGCACAGTTTAAAAAAATGTGTCAATAATGTTTAGCTAAATTTGTCCCAAGCCAAAAAAGAAAACTTACAAACACACCCCCTGGATAAAGCGTAGTATTGTTCACCTGAAACGTAAAATAAACGTCTAAAAAAGAAGCGTGTGGATTCGACTAAAATCGGACAATTGCAGGCTAGCCTCGCACAAGCTGCGCGTTCTTCTAAGGATTATTATTTCCAAACAACTCTCCCAAATTTCATAAAAAACGACCCAGATAAAATTTGGTACCACTTGACGGATAAAAAAGCCTGTATCCGAAATGTTAGTAAATGACTCTATTGTTACGGACAAGGAGATTATAGCTGAGCATTTCAATATATACTTCCAAAGCGTGTTTTCTAGCCCAAGTGTATATCCATCTGATGTTCCATCGTTTCACATGACAGAGGCCAACTTTGTTTCGTACCCGGGTGTATTTTCCATGCCCTTAAAACTGAAAACTAAGAAATCAAGCGGTCCTGATAATATTCAAACACCTTTCTTTGCTTATATGCTGAAGTTATCGCGAAATATCTTGTGATTATATTCCTGTATCTTTGATGTCTTCAAAGCTCCCTAGTGACTGGAAGGCTGCCCGAGTTGCACCGGTATTTAAAAAGTTAACCGCTTGCTCTTTGAAAATTATCGCCCAATATCCTTATCATCATGCTGTAAATTAATTGAGCATATAATCGCAAATCATATCACCGAATATCTTGAAAATAATTCTGTGTTAACTGATACTCAACATGGTTTCAGAAAGGGGTTTTCTACTGTGACTCAACTGCTCACTATAACTCATTCCTTTGCATCTACTCTACATAAAAACGGTCAGATTCATGTGGTATTCTTGGATTTTAGCAAAGCATTTGACAGGGTTCCTGATGACAGACTAATACTAAAATTAAACAATATTCGTCTTCCTCGCATCCTGGTTTTCTGGGTTATTGATTATTTAAAAACAGAATTCAGTACGTTGAAATCGGGGATCAACGATCGGGCTGTCTCCTGTCGCCTCCGGAGTACAGCAAGGGAGTGTCTTGGGACCCCTGCTGTTCCTTCTGTATATAAATGACATTGTAAGTGTAGTATGTTCATCTGTGCAAATTCGCCTGTTCGCAGATGATTGTGTTTTGTATAATAAAATACTTGCCCTGAAAATCAACATGACCCTAATGACAGTTTGTTTAATGTTTTCCAATGTTGCAATCGCTGGTGAATGGCTTTGAACTTAGATAGAACCTTATGTATGCGTATAACCCGGAAGAAAAATCTATTTCAGTATACTTACACTAAATGAGTCACATGTACAGCAAGTTTCTGAATTCAAGTATTTAGGAGTAACACTCCCAAGTAATTTATCTTGGAATCAACATATTGACAATATTTCCCCTTCAGCCTTCCGTAAACTCTCTTTCTTACGACACAAACTAAAAAACGCTCCTTCAGATGGCAAACTCCTGGCCTACCAATCAATTACCTGACCAAAGTTAGAATAATAATCATCATCATCACCAGACTATCTACGACCAATGCAGGGCAAAGGCCTCTCCCATTATTCTCCAATTATATCGGTCCTGTGCCAACTGTGACCAATTTATCCCGCAAACTTCTTGATCTCATCTACCCATCTAACTATCTGCCGCCCCCTGCAACGCTTGCCTTCTCTAGGGATCCACTCTGTTACCCTTAATGACCAGCGGTTATCTTGCCTTCGCATTACATGCCCTGCCCACGTCCATTTCTTCTTAATTTTCGTAATATGTCTTTAACACCAGTTTGCTCCCTGACCCACTCCGCTCTCTTCTTGTCCCTTAATGTTACACCTATCATTTTCCGCTCCATTGCCCGCTGAGTCGTTCTCAATTTAAGTTTAACCCTCTTAGTAGCCTCCAAGTTTCTGCCCCGTAGGTGAGTACCGGTAAGATGAAGCTGTCATACACTTTCTTCTTCAGCGACAATGGTAGGGTGCTATTCATTATCTGAGAATGTCTGCCGTATGCACTCCACCCCATTTTGATCCTTCTAATTATCTCTGCCTCATGGTTGGGATCTGGGGTCACAACTGGCCTAAGTAGATATATTCGCTTACCACTTCCACTGCTTCGCCACCTATCTCAAACTGCTGTGCTGTCCCGAGGTTATTGATCATTACTTTAGTTTTCTCCTTATTATCTTTATGCCCACGGTTCTACTCTTTTCTCACAGTGCGGAAAGCATGCTTTGCAATTCGTCCCCCGAGTTACTTATTAGGCAACGTCATCAGCAAATCTCAGGTTACTTAGGTATTCTCCATTAACCCTTACTCCCACCTGTTCCCAATCCAACGTTCTGAATACTTCTTCTAAGCACGCCGTGAATAACATTGGAGAGATTGTGTCTCCTTGTCTGAAACCCTTCCTTATAGGTATTTTACTGCTGTCCCTATGGAGGATGATGGTAGCTGTAGATCCATTGTAGGTATCCTCTAGTATTCTTACATATGGCTCATCTACCCCCTGGTTCCGTAATGCTTGAATGAATGCTAGTGTTTCGACCGAGTCCAATGCTTTCTCATAATCTATGAAGGCGATATATGGGGGTTCAGTATACTCAGCCCACTTCTCTATCACCTGATTGATCGTGTAAATAAGGTAAATTGTTGAATAACCTTTACGGAACCCTGCTTGTTCTTTCGGTTGACTGAAATATAAGGTTGCAGAGATTCGGTTAGTGATTACCTTGGTAAATACCTTTTAGGCGACTGACAGTAAGCTGATCGGCCTGTAACTTTTCAAGTCCTTCATTTCGCCTTTCTTATCGATTAGGATGATGTTCGCGTTCTTCCAAGATTTCGGTACCATTGCGGTCATTCGGCATTGCGTATACAGCTTTGCGAGTTTTTCAAGTACAATTTCTCCGCTAGCCTTCAAGAGGTCTCCTGTTATCTGATCCTCACCAGGTGCTTTGGCCACTTTTATTTCTTTCAAAGCCTTCCTTACTTATTCGGTCATTGCTGGTGGGATGTCTATCTCCTCTGAACTACTGTCTCGTTCGTCATTATCCTGGATGTCCCGGCTACTGTACAGATCTCTATAGAACTCCTCGGCCACTGTGACTATTTTATCCCTATTTGTGATGACATTGCCTTGCTTATCCTTAATTGCATACATCTGATTTTCCCCACGCCAAGACGTCTCTTCACTGGTTTCAGGCTACCTCTATTCTTTACAGCGTATTCGATCCTATCCATGCTATACTTCCGTATCTCAGCTGCCTTACGTTCACTGATTAACTTAGAGAGCTTGGCTATTTCTATTCTGTCAGGTGCGGTAGAGATTCTCATGGTTTGCTGCTTCCTGATTAGATCTTTCGTCTCCTGTGAAAGTTTACCAGTATCCGGTCTAGCCATAGTGCCCCCTACTTCTACTGCACACTCCGTGATAATGCGTGTAAGGTGGTCGCTGGCTTCCTGTGTTGTAAGCTTGGCTTCCTCGTTAAGGGCGGAATATCGGTTCTGCAGCGCGATCCTGAATTCTTCTACTTTACGTCTTACTGTTAGCTCATTTATCGGCCTCTTTCGTACTAGCTTGTTGCGGTCCCTCCTAAAATCTAGCCTAATTTGACATCTTACCATACGGTGGTCACTACACGTTACCCTTCCGAGCACTTCCACATCCTGCACGACGCCAGGGTTATCGCATAATATGAAGTCTATTTCATATTTGTGCTCCCCATTCGGGCTAAGTTAGAATATGCATGCGTAATATAGGACCCGTTCACCCAGAAAAACGTCAATAAACTAGAAAGAATCCAAAAATAGCTGTAAGGTATATATACTATAAGTTTCGTCACACTGATTTACCTTCTGATTTAATTAGAGCTAATGACATTGAACCCCTTGAGACACGACGGAAGACATTTAGGATTGATTTTCTTTCCCAACTTCTTCAGAGACGAACAGCGCTAGACCCCACACAGTACCTGACACCCATATCGACAAGGCACACGAGACATCATAACCCCGGAACTCCAACACCTTATTTTGCACGGACAGATACATTTAAATTTTTTTTTCCACGAAAAGTGGAAGAATGGAACTTTTTAAAAGACACTCTAAATATTCACTTTGGTTGTTTTGCTTACTGGGTCAGTAAACCTGTACTTGTATATTGAATTATTTCCTTTTTCCTTTTACATTTCTAGCTTACTTGAGTGCCTGATATATACTTGCTACTTGTATCGTGCCCACCGGCTTGGATCTGCGAAGGGCTGCAGTATGCCATAAATGAAATGAAATGAAATTTCCGTTTGATACCTGGGCATCCGTACCACTAAAATCCTGTCATCGAAACATTACGTTCTGTATGACACATGTGAACAGAAAGGGTTTTACAATTCAAAAGTCGAAACTTTTACACGTCTGTTAGCAATATAACAAAGCTCCCTATAGCTGGCTAAAATTGTCCACATTTAATGTTCCAGCCATAAATGTGGGACCCTCTGAATTGAACGATAATTAACAAAAAAGCCTCCAAATTGATCTCGTAAGTTTTACATTATCACTTATCACCCCAGCGTTTTATAGTTATAAAAAGTTTTTGAATTTGACTGTTCCCTACACGGCGTAAGATAATGCACCTTCTACATTTTACAAACTTTACCAAAACAATTCTAATATTTCTTCAATTTCATCAACCTCGCATCACATTTGTCATGGAGTTTGAATATTGTGCTAATAGTGCGTCGCTTAGTGCCGGGTAATAACATATCGTCGCTAACCAACCGTTTCATTATCCAGGAGCCAAGATAGCACAAAAAAATGTGCCAGTCTTAAAATAAACTTTGGGCAAAAAAGTGTATCCTTACTTGTTACATATGCGTGACATGAAGTCAAGGAAAAATAGTCATTTTGTTTAAATTTTCTGTCTCGATTCATAAGTGAGTGCATTTGTCAGTGACTTAGTACCCTGTCTGTACGTTCTATCAAAGAATCATGAAACATCGATTTGTGATAGTTTTGTCTCATTATCCAGGCCAGTGCACTGTAAACACGTCAAAAAATGTAAGTCTGGTCACCATGCATCTGGGTAATAAATTGTGCTCAAAATGAATGTCTAACTTCATCTGCATCCCACCCTAAAACGTTTTTTTGGCATTGCTGTGGGGTTTCCTTGCATGGAGCAGTTGGATTTGAAGAAGTTTAGGTCAAGGAGGCGACAACCCTACTGCACTCGGATCCATGGTTAGCTTGAAAAGGTACTGGTGTTACCTACCTTGTTGAATTCAAATTCAATACACTTGAATTTTTTGCAGGATTTGGCATAAATGCTTGAAAGACCAATAACAATTTTTAAAATATTGCGAGGTATAAGAAGGATATCACTGACTTGAATTATTGAAGACACTTTAGCTTGGGATCATAGTGTATATATTGAGAGGCGTGGGCGATAAGGCTTTCTTGAAGGCGAGAAGGCCCTTTATATGGCAAGCGGCAGCCCGAAACTGTAGACAGACTTTCAACCACGATGATGATAATCGGGCGTGGCGCGCCATAGCGATGATGTGCTGATAATGAATGGGCGAGGCAAGAAGACGATGGCCTAATGATACATAGATGGAAAAGAAAACGACGAAGGATGCTCGGCGCTCAGAATTAGTCACTTGCGCAAACAATATTTACATAAAAGCACTTTTGGTTGCACTTCTCAACCATCTAATATTAAAGAAACTTTTCCCTGTGCGGCGCCTTAGTGTTTGACGGACACGGTTATCCTTGGCTCGGAGAACAACAAGCTCTCAACGACATCACTACTAAACAGCGCAACAAAAACACGGACTATAGCTGAGGTACACAGGACGAGCGCTGACTTCCAACTGATCTTTTATTGAAAAAAAACACATATTTATACCCCACACACCTACACACACGTGCCATAAATGCACACAACAAAACAAGCAATTCATCACAGCGGTGCTATGACGCGCCACATACGCTCTAAAAATTCCCATTAGAACACACGCACTTGAAATGATAAAAAAGCCCTCTCAAGCCATGACACACGTGTTGCGCCCCTAGATTACTTTCTATGTAGCGTTCCTTCCCCCTTGTAAAAAATCAAGTTCCTTGGCTGACAGAGCAACCGAAGGTACGCTGACGCAATTTTCCCCCAACCTAGCAATTTTCGCTGCCTCCACTATCTCCCTTGTCATCTGGTCACTATGGCGCTGAATGACTTCGCATTTTTCGAACATGGGAATGCACTTTCCGGTGGTGCCTTTGCAATCTCGGCAGTGAATGCCTAACTGCCCTTTGACACTTG
>CM023454.1:27041529-27092500 GCA_013339765.2 Haemaphysalis longicornis
CCAATATCTATATGTAAATATATGTACATATACATAAAAAATACGTATATATAGTTAGGAGAAATTGTTTCTGGCTGTATAATTACCTGAAGGATAGAGAAGACAAATTGAAAAACACAAAAATAGTTCTGCTGACGTTTCGACTGGGGGCAACACTTTTTGAAAAACACAAAAAGTGCAGATCAGTATGTTTTAAATAAATTTCAGTTGTAGGTGGGGCAAGAATATGTAGCAAGCAAAACGTAGGCTCTACGCGACACAGAAACAAACGAAGACACAGAATGGGGTAGTGGTGTTGGAGCGGTTCCACGGAACAGAGAGGAAAGGGGGCGATATTAAGACAGGCGGTGCTATCCGATAACAAAAAAGTGTTGCATGGGGCAGAAGTCCCCTCTGGAAAGCAAGAAAGTGATGGAAAAAGCAGGGGCATGTTTTGTGCTCGTTTCTTCACTGGAAATTTACTGGTTAGGAGAAAAGGGTCGGATAGCCCAAGGTTATTACCGACGCCTATTGTAAGCGGTAACACACACACTCACACAAGCAGAAAAAGAGAAAAACCGGAAGGCTGCAAGGAAGAGGGGGATTGAGAAAAGTAAAGAGGGTCTTGTAGCAGGAGGGTGGCGGGAACCGCAGCGGGGGAATGAGGGGCGAAAAAAATACAAATGAAAGAAATGGATGCTTTTGAAATGGAAGTATTGATGTCTGCCTGTTGGATTCCTGTACACTAAGGTGAAAAGCTTGTTATCTGATATTCTCACAGTAACACCGAGAAAATAATGGCAGATGCGGATTATGAGTTGGAGAATAAAATTTTCTCGTGGTCATCGTTGAAAGCGGTTATAAATTTCAGACGTTTCTCTTCCCCATGGCAACAAATGAGAAAAATATACTCAATGAACCTTTCATACCAACGAGGGTGAAGCTGGGCGTTGCTTACAAATTCAGAGTCCAATCTGCCCAATAAAATATTAGCATAGTTGGGTCCTATTTTTGTTCCCATTGAGGTCCCGTCGATATGCACGTAGTGCTTATTGTCGAACTGAAAGTTGTTCAGCTCCAAAACGAGCTTTAGAACACGCCGATAGTTTCACCATCAATTGAATTGTATTGCAAAGCATCATCGTACCCATGGGTGAGATATCGGATGCCGTCTGAGTGTGGAATATTTGTATATAGCGAGGCAATGTCGAGAGGGACTAGCAGGCTATCTTCTGGTATAACTCGGTCCGTAATATCAGCCAGAAAATGGTTTGTATCCTTTAGATAAGAAGGTAGTGTGGGATGAATGTCTTTGATTAAGCTATGGATAAAACTAGAGATCATTTCTGTTACCGTCCCTATACCGAAGATGATTGGTTTTCCTGGGTTTCCTGTTTTATGTATTTTAGGCGACATATAACATAATCCTGGGACTGGACTTGAAACTTGAAGTGTGGCTGGAGTTTTTTCCGTAAATCTTTTGTCCTTCACGAGTACCATCAAGGTCTGGCTTACCTTGTTTCCTAAATTGGGGAGTCTGATCGGTGTTCGTTGGTTTATAGAAATAAGTATCGCGGATCTGTCTTTTTGCCGCTGTGATGTAGTCTTGCCTATTGATAATAAATATTGCACCAAATTTTGTCGGCGGTTTTGATTGTGATGTCGCAGCGCCCTCTTAAACCTTTTAATGCGTTTTCCTCTTTCTGTGAGAGACTTTTGTGATGCGGTGAACGATTTCTACATTGAGAGGGAATGTCACGTTGTACTGCACTGATGTAGATGCCTAAGCTTTGGTCTCTTTGTGGAGTCGAATAGTGTGGTGATGGCAGCCTAGTGTCCATAGTAGGTTCTTGCAATTTGCTATAACAATATTCGCTCAGCCTAAGCGTTCAGGAGAAGTTCTTTAGTTTCTTATAGAGTTTGAATTCTATTCTGCTGGTTTCAGGGCAAAACTCAAACATCTTGATAGCAGGCGTTCTTCGTCATTACGGAGGGGGTGTCGGAAAGGTATAATATGTCGCACCCTCAGAGCTGTGAGGTGTTCAGGTCAGGAAGATTTTCGGGGCTTGCATGGGAAGAAAACAAGGACGTGTCTGATTTTTAACAGGGGAAGTTTTGCCGTCACGAAGTACCTTTTTGTGTTTTGTTGGCATTACTTGGCACTCTTTGTTTTTTTGCAAACACTTTAAAGGGTTAGTTTTATGCGGTGTAAACTCTACCTTGTCAGTGAGTATTCGTTCCTCACTGGGGATATGCTTTTCTGGTCAGTTATCGTGGTCAATAGCAATATTCAAATTTTGCTTGGATGCTTCATGTAGGTGTAGCGCCGACCTAGCTTAACTCTAGGGACACGTCGAAGGTGGCTCCTTTACTATTAACGTACAGCCCCTTCGGAACAAAGATACATCTGCGATACAAATGGGGGGGTGCTAACACGGCACTGATATCGCACGCGTTTTCGACAATTTTCCTAGCCTTCAAAAATGTTTGGACATGGTTGCTCTTTACTGAGCACAAGAGCCACCTGATTCTAGTAAGTTCCTGCCGTTTTGGTTCACGACGGCAAAATAGGTCCTTCGCAAGTTGTCCCGTGGCTACGATGGAGCCTGGGCTGAAGGCTGAGAGGTTGCCGCCGGGTCCAATGAAGCCTAGACCGAAGCCTAGAACGCTGCAGCTGGTCCGATGGAGCTTTGCTGAATCATGGGATGCGGCCGCTGAGGAGGCTTGTGCTAGTGGAGGGGGGTCGCGGCTGGTACATCCGCTGTCTGGCCCGCAGAGTGCTGTTGCCACGTGTCGTCTGCGCGTGCGTATCCTCGTCGTAGGGTCTCGTGCAGGTGGCTCGCAAAGATAGCCACACCCTGGAAACTGGGCTAGAGCCCAGCAGTAGCTAGCACCCGAGCCGGCGGGAGCCAGTGGAAGCCGTGGTCGAGGAAGAAAAGGCCCCTCGTCTGCCGGGAATGCCGGCGAAAAACGCTGTTGAACTGGGCAGCCTCCCTGTTACATTTGCCGACGAAACGACGGTTCGTTCCACCCCGGTGGCAGTTGATGGAGCAGGGCAGGATTAAGGTGTCCAAAATACTCTTGATGCTAGGGAAGTGTCTGGCGATGACGTCCAAAAGGCTTCGTTAGCGCCGAACGCTTCACCCGCTGAGGACTGGGTCATATCGTTTGTGCCGACACGTAGCACGATGGGGGTTGTTGCATTCGGGACGAAGTCCAGCAGGCAGCAGGCGTAGTTGATTTTGGCAACCGGATTGCTATATGAACGCTGGTGTTTCTTTCTGCCCTGGGTTGAAGTGGTTATACAGGTGCTTGCAGTGCGAGTCTCCAAGGACAACTGGAGTAGGTAGATACTGTGGAAATTTACACTCTATGTCTTTCGCATTCACTGTGCCTGTAGCCATTGTGATGAAGTTAAGAGAAAAGGTTCCGGGCTATAGGGTGAACTGTACAATAATGAAGCCAAATAAAAAAGATAGCAATACTTATTCTTTCGTTCTGACCGGAGGTCGGTCTTTTTCAATGATACACATAGTGCAAATCAGTTGGGTTTAAATACATTTGAGTTGTAGGCGGGGCTAAAAGATGTATGAAGCAAAACGGGACCGAGAAGCATACAAAGCCTTAGGAAGGGGGCTAGTGGAGTGGTGCCAGAGAACAGAAGGGAAAGAGGTCATAATCAAGATAGGAGAAGCTATAGGATAACTGGAAAAACGGTGCATGGCACGGAAGTCACTGCTTGAAAGCAAGAAAGTGAGGCACTAAGGAGGGGCTTATCTCCTGCTCGATTCTTGACTGGGAATTGAGTGGTAAAAGCGAGGGGTGGGGGATCCTAAAATAATTACGGACGCCCAGTGCAAGCGTCACACACACACACACGCACGCAAAAAAAAGAAAAACAGAAAGTCTAGGAAGAAAAATAGGATAGAGACACGAGCGGCGGGTCTTTATGCGGGAGGGGCGCGGGAACACAGCTGGGTAATGCGGGAATAAAAGTGCTTCAAAGAAAGCCCCGAACGGCGCATGGTTTCACATAAAGTGAAATTGCGGAAATGTTTTGCTGCGGAAAACGTGATAGAAGTCCATGAAGCGGACACAGAAAGGCAAGGTCTTGTGATGCAAGGACAACAGAGTGAAAAGTAACGCTAGTTTAGGCTAGATGACATAAATGCCGAAAAATAGGTGTACATCAGTTTAAATACCACAACCTAAAAGGCGATATAGAATGCCACTAAAGTTCTCGGAGTGCATTAATGCACGATCATGTTCCCAATAGAAATCGTTCAGTGCAAGAGGACACAAAAATATTTTTTTTTATTTATTTATTCATACTGTAAGCCTAATTAAAGGCTGATACAGGTGTGGTATAGTACAAAAAATACGACACTTTAACAAATATCTTCAAAGGTGTTAGCATACGAGGGCTAATAATGGCGATGTATGTATATATTTAACACGTCCGCACACTTTCGTTATTATTGAGTGTTATACAATATTTCGACTTTACCAACAAACATATCCACAGCAATTTATTCCATGTTTCTATGGTTAGTCAAAAATAGGAAAAATTGAATGTGTTACTACGAGGAACAAAAGGCCTGATATTACACCTATGGCTGGTTCTACGTGAATGATAAAAAATCGGCCGGATATACGAGTCTTTGTCTATGTTTAGGGTACCTTGATAAAGAAGATAAAGGAACTTTAAGGATGACACCTGTCTGCGGCATTTTAATGTTGGTAGGCAAGCTTGGTTGCGGAGTGCGGTTATGCTATCGTACCTTGAGTATTTCGAGTAAATAAAGCGGAGGGCCATATTTTGTATTTGTCCTATCTTATCAATGAGGTATGCCTGGTGAGGGTTTCATAATACGCTCGCGTATTCAAGAACTGGACGTACTGGCGTTGAGTATGCTGCTAGTATTGCTTTAGGGGGGGGGGAGCGCTGATAGTTTTCGTCGCAAAAATCCTAGTTGTCTCAATGCTTTAGCGCATATACTGTTTACATGTATATTCCACTTTACGTTTTTAGCAATTATCCCACCTAGGTATTTCACACTGTCCGTCTGAGTTAAAATATGACCTTCTAGATCGTAATTAGAGCATAAGGGCTGTTTTTTTCTGGGTTATAGTGATCCTTTTTTGTTTTGGTGGCATTACTCTGAATCCCCATTTTGCGCACCAGGTAGAAATGTTCGGTAGGGAAGTGATTAGTTTCATTTGATCATCAATGGTCTGCAGAGCCGTGTAGATTATGCAGTAGCCGGCGAATAACCTTAGTGTTACGCTCGGAACAATGCAGGTATGTATATCATTCACGTAGATCAGGAAAACAATGGGGCCTAAAATGGATCCCTGGGGTACTCCTGAGTACACCTCAAGTTGATCTGATCTCGTGTTATTAATTTCTACATATTGGATACGTTTGCGGAGGTAGGCTGATATCCTTGAGATAACTTGTGAATTAATGCCTATCGCTTGAAGTTTACCAATTATTTTGCATTGGGAGACGCGGTCGAAGGCCTTTGACAGGTCTATTAGGATTGCATCGGTTTGTTCATTGGAATTTATTGTCGACGAGAAGTCATGGATGATTTCAATCAGTTGGGTGACTGTCGAAAGCCCTTTCCATGCTGTCTATGAAAAAGTAGCTGGTTTTGTCCAAGATGTGTCATCATTGCCTTATTGATAATAGGTTCTAAAAGTTTACAGCAGGAACTTGTTAGTGATATCGGCCTGTAGTTATTTACCAGAAACTTATTCCCGTCCTTGTGAACTTCTTTTATTTTAGCGCAGAGCCAATCTGATGGGAGCAAAGCCGTTCATAGTGACGTTCTGAAGAATCATTTTTAAAAATAAAATAAAATCAATAAAAAACAATAAACAAACAAACAATAAAAAATAAACAATAAACAAAAAATAATCAACAAATAAAATAAGTAAAAATTGAGTAAAGCAACCAGTACAATTGCGAAATCTATGTACATTCGTGCCCTTACGGTAGGCAACAATACACATGCAGTACACTACCACAGTACAAACAACATTACTCACAAAGTACACTATACAAAGATTTCAAAAAAGAGAGAAAAGAAGAAGACACAATGATTCTCTTTCAGAACAAAAATTCTCAGTTGCTGGCAGCATCGGCCTTTTCCAGTTGCTGATTTCGCAAGCAAGACAAGCGGATTTTGTTTTCATTCATGCCGCTCAATATAGGGTTAAACTTGCATATAAGGTACGATTCACGGGCTTCACGGTCATAATTCATTTTGAAATTGGACTGATGCACCGTAGCAGTGAATGCGGTGAAAGGGGTGGCCTATAATATTTACACGTTTGGTTGGGGGCGGTGTTGAGAGGACTTTATGTGTGCTCGGTGGTTGTTGAATCTCGTTAAGCGGGATTCACACGACGGAGGAACCCTCTCACGGAGGCGGACGGATATGTGACGTCAACAGCACGTGACCGGATTATCCGGCCTGGCGGCGCATCCACACGTGCGGAGCTACGCGGAGTGAGTAGCAGACGACAGCGCCGAGGAACAGGTTTTATTCCCCGCCGAGGGCCACCGCCGTCGAGCGAAAACACGCGGAGGCATTTTCTTTCGCGGAGCCACCGCGGGCGATCCCCACCGAGGGGCGGAGCCTAAAACCGGTCACGTGAGCGGCTCCCGCGGGCCAAAAGAGAGGGGTTCTCCGTCGTGTGAATCCCGCTTTATAAACGGATTTTCAGTTTCTGCAACGTACTGGGCGTGGCATATGGCGTTTTTAGAAGGCAGACAATGTTATCGCTGTCGGAGTCATAGTTTCCTCTTATCTGGAAGGAAAATAAAGACATTGTGCTTGTGGCGACGGAGGCTTTCTTCATCATGCGGCACAGTTTGCACCTGAGTTTATATATATATATATATATATATATATATATATATATATATATATATATATATATATATATATATATATATATATATATATATATATATGTGAATAATTTTTTTCCACTTTGTGTCTTTCTGCATTGTTTATTGGTTTTATGACGTACCTCAATCTCCCGTTTGCTTTCTGGGGTTTTCTTCACACCCAACCCTTGTTTTTGTATTAATTCAACGAGCCCTGATTTCCTATTTTGATTCCCTACATGCAGAGCGAGGGCCATTCTTCTGGCAGTCTTGGTGCCATAGGGAGCTTAAGAGGGTTTAACCCTGGTCGACCACTCTCTGAATGTCGTAGACGCTCGAGTGACGGCCCGCCGGTTAAAAAGAAGGTACCCTCAACACCGAGAAGGAAGTCGGAGTGGCACTGGCTACCACCCACAAGCACAAGAAGAAATTACATTTACATAAATACCCCAGAAAGTGGAAGGTAATGTCGCCCCTCCAGTAGCGTAGTGGACATTGTACAAGACCGGTATTCTGGAGGTCGTTGTTTCGGATTTCACCTGGGGGGAATTTTTCTACACTTTATTTCTTTCTAAATTCTTTATCTGTTTCATTGAGCTACCACATCCTCCCAGTTGTTTTCGAGGTTATATATATATAAATATAGTCGTGAAGTAGATCCTTAGTTGCTGCGGGAATACGCACAAAGTAGAAGAACGCTCTTTGGAGACTTTATTTCCTAAGTTTCGACCTGAGACACACCTAGCGTACTTCTACTTTGTGCGTATATATATATGTATATATATATATATTTATATATTTATATGTATATATATATATACATTTATAATTAGGAGAAATTGTTTCTGGCTGTATAATTACCTGGAGCACAGAGAAGATAAATTGAAAAAAAAAAACGTAACAATATTTATGCTGACGTTTCGACGGGACCACTCTTTTTCAAAAATACAAAAAGTGCAGATCAGTAAGTTTTAAATAAATTTTAGTTGTAGGTGGGGCAAGAAGATGTAGCAAGCAAACGTAGGCTCTACGCGACCCCGAAACATACGAAAACACAGAATGGGGGGGGGGGGGGGTTGTGTTGGAGTGGTTACAGGGAACAGAGAGGAAACGGGGCGTTATTAAGACAGGCGGTGCTATCGGATAACAGAAAAACGTTGCATGGTGCGGAAGTCGCAGCTGGAAACCAAGAAAGTGATGGACTAATGAGGGGCATGTTTCGTGCTCGTTATTTGACTGGAATTGACTGGTTAGGGTAAAAAAAGGTGGGAGAGCCCAAGGTTATTACCGACGCCTAGTGTAAGCGGTAACACACACACTCACACAAGCAGAAAAAGAGAAAAACCGGAAGGCTGCAAGGAAGAGGGGGATTGAGAAAAGTAAAGAGGGTCTTGTAGCAGGACGGTGGCGGGGAACCGCAGAAGGGGAATGCGGGGGCGAAAAAAATACAAATGAAAGAAATGGATGCTTTCGAAATGAAAGTATTGATGTCTGCCTGTTGGATTCCTGTACACTAAGGTGAAAAGCTTGTTATCCGATATTCTCACAGTAACATCAAGAAAATAATGGCAGATGTGGAATATGAGTTTTAGAATAAAATTTTCTCGTGGTCATCGGTGAATGCGGTTATAAATTTTTGACGCTTCTCTTCCCCATGGCAACAAATTAGAAAAATACCGTCAATGAACCTTTTATACAAACGAGGGTGAAGCTGTGCTTCGCTTACAAATACAGACTGCATTGTGCCCAAGAAATTATTAGCATAGTTGGGTCCTATTTTTGTTCCTATTGAGGTCCTGTCAATTTGCACGTAGTGCTTATTGTCGAACTCAAAGTTGTCAAGCTCCAAAACCTGCTTTTGAACAAGCCGGTAGTTTCACCATCAATTGAATTGTCTTGGAAAGCATCAACGTACGCATGGATGAGCGATCGGATGCTGTCCGACTGTGGAATATTTGTATATAGCGAAGCGAAGTCGAGAATGACTTGGAGGGTACCTTCTGGTATAACTAGATCCATAATATCAGCCAGATAATGGTTTGTATCCTTTACGAAGGTAGTGTGGAGGGAATGTCTTTGATTAAGCTATCGATAAAACTAGAGATAATTTCTGTTACCGTCCCTATACCGGATATGATTAGTCTTCGTGGGTTTCCAGCATTATGTATTTTAGGCAACATATAAAATCGGCCTGGAACTGGACCCAAAACTTAAAGTGAGGCTGGAGTTTTTTCCATACTTTTTTTTGTTGTTGACGAGTGGCATCATGGTCTGGCTTACCTTTTTCCTAATTTGGGGAGTCTGATCGGTGTCGTTGGTTTATAGAAACAAGTATCGCGGATCTGTCGTTTTGCCGCAGTGATGGAGTCTTGCTTATTCATAATAAATATTGGGCCACCTTTTGTCGGCGGGTTTAAGTGTGATGTTCGGAGCTCCAGCTAAAACCTTTTAATGTCTTTTCTTGATTTATTGCTTTTCTTAGTGCTTTTCATGATGCTTTTCTTGATGATTTATTGCTTTTCTTGATTTTAATGCCTTCATTGTGATCGATTTTTACATTGAGAGAAAATGTCACGTTGTACTGCAATTGATGTAGATGTCTAAGCATTTGTCTCTTTGTGGATTCAAATAGCATTGTGTAAACATAGTAGGGCCTTGTGATTTGTCATACGAATATTCGCTCAGCGTAAACGTTCAGGAGTAGTTCTTTTAATCCTTCTAGAGTTTGAATTCTATTCGGCCGGTTTAAGGGAAAAAACTGCCGGTTGAAGGGAAAAAGCAGGCGTTCTTCATAATTATTGTGGGGGGTGTCGGAAGGGTTTACTGGGTACCACTATCTGAGCTGTGAGGGGTTCAGGTCAGGAACAGTTTCGGGGCTTGCATAGGAAGGAAACAAGTACGTGAATCCTTTTTTAAGAGGGGAAGTTATGCCATCACGAAGCTCTTTTTCTGTTTTGTTAGCATTACTTGGCGCTCTTTGTTTTCCGCGAACACTTTTAAAAGGTTAGTTTTATGGGACGACAAGTCAGTGAGTTTTCGTTCCTCACTGGGGATGTGCTGTTGTGGTGAGTTATCGTGGTCAATAATAATATCTTAAAGTTGCTTGTATGCTTTATGTAGGCATAGCGCCAACCTAGCTTACCGCTAGAGACATGTCGGATGTGGCTCCTTTAAAGTAAGTATGCACCCCTTTTGGAACAACGTAACAGCTGCGATACAATATGTGGGTGCTTACACGGCACTGATATCACACTTGTTTTCGACAATTTTCCTTGTTTTGACCCGGTTGCTCTGTTCTGAGCACAAGAGTCACCTGATTCTAGACAGTTCCTCCTGTTTTGGTTCACGACGGCGAAATAGGTCCTTTGCGAGTTGTAGCGTGGCTCCGATGGAGCCTGTGCTTAAGTCTGGGATGCTGCCAGAATACAGGCATCATGAAGGTCGTGGGTTCGGATGCCACTTCGCGGGCATTTTTTCTCCACTTTCTTTCTAAATTCTTTTATCTCTTTGTATGGCCTACCGTATCCTCCCCTTTGCTTTCCGAGGTATTCTTTGCTGCTAACCCTTATTTCTGTCTTATTTTCAACGAGCCCCTCATTTCCGGTTCTGATATGCTGCATGCATTTCGGGGGTCTCTGTTCTGGCAGTCTTGATGCCATAGGGAGCTTAAGATTGTTCAACGCTGGTCGACCACTCTCGACATGTCGTGGGCACTCCAGTCACGACCCGGGGGTTAAAAAAGGTCTGCTTCACGCCGAGTTGTCCGAGTGGCGCTGGCTATAACTACCAAGCACAGAATAAAAAATACCGGAACATATATACCGCAGAAAGTGTAGGGGAAAATAGCCCCGATGGTAGCATAGTGGTCATCGCACCGAGACCAGTATTCTGAAGGTCGTGGGTTAGAACCCCTTCAACGGGAAATTTTTTCTCCACTTTTTTTCTGTCCTTCCAAAATATTTATATATTTCCATTACCTACCAAATTCCCCCCTTCCTTTCCGAGGTTGTCCTGAGTGCCAACCCTTATTTCTGTCTTAATTCAATGAGCCCCACATTTCCTATTCTGATTCGCTACGTGCATTTTGACGGCCTCTGTTCTGTCACTCTTGGTGCCATAAAGAGCTTAATAGGCTCAACGCTGGTCGACCACTCTCGACATGTCATGACACTGTAGTCACGGACCTGGGGGTTAAAAAGAAGGCCACCGTCACCCCTAGTAGTCCAGGTGGCGCTGGGTAACACCCCAGAGCCCAGGAAGCAAAAATACCTGAATGTAAATTCCGCAGAAAGACGAGGGAAAAATAGCCCAGCGGTAGCGTAATGGTCATCGCGCCAAATCGGTATTCTGGCAACCGCGGGTTTGTATCTCACATGTCGGGCATTTGTTCGCCACTTACTTTCTATTTTTTCCGAATTCTTTACCTGCTTCGTAGTCCTACCACTCTCTCACCTTTTCTTTTCAACGTTTTCTTTACTGCCAACCCTTATTTCTGTGTATATATACATATATACACACTTAGGTTTATATAAAGGCCATATATAATTTAGAAACAAAAAAAATCACAAAGCCCGCAGAAATAGTGTCCACCAATTCGCCATATTTACCGCTTTTTATCCGTGCACTCTATTCTATTTTTCTCTCATCCGCTAAGATGGCGCACAGTACATGCAATCTTCCTTGGTTCCTATTTGTAACCCTCCACACGTGACGCTAGTGCCAGTGAACAACCATTTCCCCACATTTCACCCTTCTTTTAAAACCATATTATCCTGAGCTGTACGCGCACTTCTGCTATAACATTCTGCTGAAACCGCTCAATGGAATATTCATTATTGCTTGAAACTAACTTTTCATCTTCCTTTGGGCCCTTTTGAATGTTTTCGCCTTATCCTTGACCTTTAATAGTCCTCTTGGAACTACAAATTACCGAACGCTTGAAGAAAACTATTTCTGGCAATCTCCTGTGTCAATTTCAACTGAACTCTTCTCTTTCCTGCACACGGAGAAATAGGGACAAATTGTTTGACTAGTTGGTCTTTGTACGTTATTCGGTGAAGGCTGCTGCAATACCTTCGGAGGGTGTCGCTTGAGTTACACGATCCGCTGGTAGTGTTGGTTTATGGCTTTTCTAATTTTGTTATTTTCTTTTTTGTGTTATGCAGTTATGCATTTTCTAATGATCCACTTCGTCGCCAGCCGGCCTAGGACGACCCAGAACTTCGCACGAATTCTGTTAAGCGTTTCCTGAACACCACCAAGCAATCCTATGTTATGAACATGCCTGACTGGAAGCTTGGTAACTCGTGGATTGTTTGCGAGGACAACAAACTGTAGAACAGGAAATGTTTCGGGTTTGTTTTGGGTTTGGGTTCAAGCCCTTCGGGTACAGTTCGTGGGTTCAGTTCCGGAGCACCATTTTGTTCTGGTTAGACCCGCTCCGAACCGGTTCAAATGGGTTTAAACAAGTTCGAAAAAACGAACGGGTGTTTTTTTGTGTTTATTGCAATGCAGCGTTCTAGTTTCATTGTAACGTCTGTATAAAAACAAATTCACGTGGTAAGTGTTTTGTGCAAATGTTTGCCAATCCAAAAACACCCTGCGACCATTTTTTAACTTTTTTCCATGTTCTAAATTCTTCCAAACAGTAGTCAACCAACACATTCCATACATAATATTTGACACCTCAACCCTCAGCCAAAAATTCCTGAGCGTTGCCGATGAAGTTTTTCAAATTTTTCGCAAGAGATTTTAAAGACGATAGCGTTTCTTGGCCTGCCTAAACACATAACTTTTGGTCGGTCGACCTGTCTGTCTGTCTGTGACTTGATTCAGTCACAAAGCCGAAGTGACACTGAACCTGCGCAATAGTCTTCATATTTGTGAACGTTTTTGATCAAGAACAAAGCATTACGGAAAAGTTAGGCACAAAATCAAGACATAAGTGATAGTTGCAATGTTTCTTTATTCATTATTTTATGGTAGCTTGGCTTCTGCGATATTTAATGAAATACTACATCAAGCACGCGCTCGCCAGATGGCGCCGAGCACGGATGCGTGCTCCCTGTGCTCGAAGAGTTTTTACTGGGAACAAAAGTTTCTTCCATGTGCCGACTGTGAAAGTCGAGTGCATGTAAAGTGTGTGACCTGGCCAGATGAAGAGCTGGCCGTGCTGGTGTCTGGACAGCGGCGTTTTACCTGCAACAAGTGTGAGTGTGCCGCCGCTTCCCTTAAAGGGGTCCTGAAATGACTTCCGCCGATGCATGGATGTACATGTAACCAAATAAAGCAATGTATTAGCAATCTCCTCCTGCAAGAATTTTGTTAAAGCGATGAGTATTAGCTGAGAAATCGTAAATCAAAAACCGCGAATTATCGTCGCGCCGTATTTCCTCCTCCTTTCAACTGTTTCTTCGCTGTTGGCCTCCCCTCCCATGATGCTCCGCTCCTCAGCGGTGACGTACTTCCGCTATTGCGCGCCCACAGACTGCCGTCTGCTACGGGCCAGCTCTTTCGGCTTTTTCATCTCTGTAGACACCATGGACACAGGCTGGAAAAGCGAACGAATGACCTGGCCGCATGTGTGCGGCCTGGCCTTGCCCTTTCGCGGTGTACGTAGCTGCAGGGCTGCAGTTGGTATCGGCGGCGAACCTCGCAGCCGCGTGGGGAGAATCGTGCGCTCGTTCCCTTTGGTGCACCGCGCACTGTTTATCCAAAAAGCGCGGTCTCAGATGTGGCCCCGCTGGTGCCGGGTGTTATTATGCGGTGGTTGTAATTCCTACTACCGGCGGCATGTGAAAAAAGACATTTTCAACCGACACAGAACCCGTGCACAAACGCGCCGGATCGGATCGCTTATCAGCGGCGATGAACGTGAAGGCGAAGAGCAAACCAACGCTGCACTCGATCAGCGAGAACCCGTGTTCTGACAAGCTGCACCCATGTGTTGTATTCAACACTGACGGGAAAGCGTTTGTTGCACTGGTTTGGATAGTCGTAAAAGGTCCAAACACTCCGGCACTCCGCTAGCAGATCAGCCGGCGAGACATTTCGGAAAACATTTGACAGATGGCGCCGTATGCATTAGTGTGTCGCTACGCAAAACTGATGAGACGCTCTACTAAAAACTCCCATCGCGGTGTCACGTAGCGGGACGCAAACATTTAGCGTTTAGCGTATGCAAAGGCCACAAACGCTGTACTAAAACTCTATTAGCAGCAAAATAGCGTGCGTATGTGAAACCGCTTGCGTTTACAAAGCTGCATGCCGCCGAGCGCGTACGTTTCAAACCTAGTGACATCGTTTCAATACACTGGCAAGCACAGTGTAACGTAGTCAGATATCAACCGTATGCTCAGGCGACAAGCAAGAGCTTGTTTTATGTGGGCGGAGATTGCGCATAAAGGCCCGTTCGCACTTGCGACGAAAGCGAGTGAGAGCGGCAGGAGGAATTCCGTCGCTTTGTCGCGCGACGATCGTTTTTGTCGAATGGTCGGGACAAATTTTGGTTGCGCGACAGAATTCCCGTCGCTTTCGCTCGCTTTCGTCACAAGCGGGAATGGAAAGTTCTGCCGCTGGCGTCTGCTACGCAGCTCGGAGGTAACCGCGCGATCTGCTCGGGCCGGATGAACGCGCACACTCCCGCACGGCAGCGCCCCAAGCGGCAGACGGCCGCGTACATCGCTCCCGGCGCCCGCCTGGAGCCCGCCCTCGGGTCACTAGCCCGTATATTTCAGGCACTATAATGGAGGAAATATTTTTTGCTTCCGATGAACCTAGTTCTTTGCCCCTGTGTTTTTAAATACGTGAAGTGGTTAGCACGTCGTCCTCACGCAGCTCTGCATCGTCGTAGCATCGCTGATTGTCCGAACGAAGCTTGCAGCTAAGCCAATGCAGCGACCGAAGCTGTGTGTGTGTGTGTGCATCGCCTCCTGTGTGTTGTGGACGCGTTCGTTTCGCGATGAAATGCGACATTGTACTTCTGCGGGTGGATAGTGCTTCCCATGGTCTGGATTATCTTTCTCGAACGACGTACCACTCAACCTCGCATGGGGTATGTGCAGCGTGCCTGGCTAAAAGCCTTCTCGCTTGCGCGCCAGAGTTGTGACTTGCTGCTCGTCCCCGCAAACCGGGTGTGAGGTGAGTGCCGTATTTACGACGGGCAGGAGGAGGCAACTCATCGTCTGTCAATCGCGGTTTAGACTTGCAACGCATGTTGTGACGTTGCGTTCGTTCGAAACGCATCTCTGGATTGTTTTGAAGTTGAATAAAATGTACGCGTCAAACCCGGGCATTCGGCTCAGGGCGTTCTCTGCGATTGCACCAAAGAAGTGCCACGGGACTTTCTTTATGGTACGTACTCACGTAAGATAAAATCCACGTCGTGTTATGGCCGTGTTGCATTCAATACAAACGGTTAAGCGTTTGTTTACACTTGTTTCGTTTGTCGTAAAATGTCAAAGCACTCCGGCACTCCGCTGGCAGATAGCCGGTGAGCCGACGCTGAGCAGACGACTCATCTCTTTGCCGGAAGTGCGTGAAAAAGCCGCCCAATAGCAGGATGTCTAGCTCATGACGAACATCTGGGAATCGATGATGTAGACATGTGAAGATGGCGGCGTCCAAAAACACGAAGGAAAGGGTGAGAAAAAAGCGACAAACTTTGCAACAAAAGTGTGAGCTTTCCTCTGCGCGTAAAAGTGTAATACTTGGCATAGGTGACGTTGGCGACCCAATCTAGCGATTGCGCTAGTTCATTTAGTGTGCTCAAAATGCCTTTCAGGGCCCCTTTAAGCCTACTCACGACATCGGCTCTACCGACGGAGCCGACGGAGCTTCGGCGCATTCCACAACCCCACCGGGCGGGGCGACGGCGGTGCCCACTCCGTCCCCTCCGTCCAGGGTCAGTGACCCAACCGGTCGAGCAGGCTCCCCCGCGCGGCCTTCCCGTCCGCGCGCTCGGCGGGACCTCCTCCGACGCCCAGCGCCCTGCGGAAATGGAAACTGAGCACGGAAATTCTGATCCTCATATTTTATCCGATGACCCCGCTGGTATTGACGATCGGCCGGCACGTATAGCTCCCACGTGGACCGAAGTCGTAAGCCGTAACAGCCAGAGGCGCCTCCGACAACAGCAGTCTCATATTGTTGGTCAACCCTCCCACCAGCAACACGGATCCTTACCGAATTGTACCACTCCGCAGTATCATTCCCGAACGGACAAGCGCCTACCCCACCAACCGCGACAGACACCTCTCCCGCTTGAGGATTACACAGTGGTCATTCGACCCCGTACTGGCCTCATCCTTGCCCAGTGGCTCATTCCGTGTGTCACCAACGCAATAAGTGCCGCAGCGCAGATATCCGACGCAACACAAGACCGCATCACTTTTCGCATCTTAAGGGACCAAAACCTGGTCGTAGTGAGTACCCCGGACGTGGACATCGCTAAGAAAATCCAGCAAATCACCACCTTTAACATGGAGAGCAAGCAGTATGAAGTTACCGCTTACATTGCTGTCCCAGACAACTCAAGCAAAGGCATAATCATGGGAATTGCGGCCAACACCACCACCGACGAACTTGTAGAGCATCTGCGGTCACCAAACGCTGAAATCATCCACGCCAGGATGATGGGAAAATCTACCACCGCCCTTCTCACCTTCGTGGGTCTTCGTGTGCCTCATTACGTCAACTATTACGGGGGAGAATACCGTTGCCGCGTATTTCAACCTCGCCACCAAGTATGCCGGATATGCCTTAAGCTCGGCCACCGAGCTGACGTCTGCCCGAGTCCGGACACGCACAGGTGCAGCGCTTGTGGGACGGTGAACCCAGTGCCAAATCACGTGTGCGTTCCCCGCTGCGCCAACTCCATGCAGACCACCCGGCCACGGATCCCCGCTGCCCGGTCCGCCAACGACGCCCATACAACAAGACGCATGTTCTTCGATCCTTGGCATTGACAAACCACTCGCCACCATTTTTCTCTCCCGCCACTACCCAACAGTGTAACACCACTAACTGTACCAGTGAAACTGTTGCCCATCAAACACAGGGATCCCTGCAGTCCTGTGCAACCACCGAGCGCCCGCTTGCCGATTCGGCGCTACCGTCCACGGAGTCCCGTTCGTGCGGCCGCAGCAACAGCCACGACCGGAGACGCGGGGACCGAGGCCGGTCAGCGAGCCGTGGCCTTTCCAGGGTACCAGGGTGCAGCCGGGAGGCCAGCGACAGCCGCGGAAACTAAGCTCCACCTAACTTCCGGCCGCAGAGCACCAACCGCAAGGTGAGCTGGACAGGGCAGTTTCCTCCCCTCCCTTCTAACAACACCTCCTCGTCCCACCCCATCACAACACCGTGCCCCAGACCCACACAAGCACCCCCAATATCCGATGCGCTCCAGGCGATGCGAACCGATCTCCAAGCCCGATTCGCGGCCACCATACAAAAACTGCAGGCAGACGTCGACGAGCTTCGTCAACAACACACACGAGCCTTACAGCACTACACCGCCACCATTGATGAAATCCGGAGCCAGCTGCGGACGCATCACGAGTCCCTTCAGAACGAACTCCGAACCCTCGTAACTGATGCCATCCGCGAGGTGCTCAAACAAGTTCAACCCCAGCCGATTCTCCCACTTACTCTGCCCGCAGACACGCATGGAGGAGACAGAGACCACCGAGACTTACACCGCGTCCATCCCTGCCTCACACCCACGACGGATCGTCCGGGCAATGCTCTAAACTACGCCCAGCCACCCCCTCAACACGGCTAGTAAGTCGAGACCACCAAAGCCACACACCCGTCATACGCCCGAACCCCTGCGCATTTGGCAATGGAATTGTAGAGGCTACCGCCGCAAGAAAGGGGCACTTTTGCAATATATAGCCACGCACTCAAATTCGCCGGACGTAATTGCTCTTCAAGAAGTCAGATGCGATCCCACCCTACCAGGCTACTCTCCGTACTCGAACTCCAGAAATGACGACCAGGCGCCTCTAGTGACGACATTTGTAGACAAGAGGATTGCAGTCATTGATCACTCTCCAAGCAGTCCCCATCACATCCCGCACGTATTACTAGAAATCATCCCGAATACCTCCAAGCAAACAAGTGTCTACGTCCTCAACATTTACAGTACGCCCCAGGCCAGACCAGACACATTTGACCACCTCTTCGACAGCACCCTCTCTTTAGCAAAACGGACCAACAGCCCCGTGCTTATAGTGGGCGACTTCAACGCGGCACACCCTACTTGGGGCTACATGACAGAAACTCCCAAGGGACGAAAGCTAGCCCTAACAATAGCCAGGTGCCACCTTACGGTTCTTACAGAACCTGCCCAGCCCACTCGCATGGGTAACAGCGTTACACAGGATACGTGTCCGGACATCACTCTAACCCGTGGCCTCAGCAACCACAGGTGGTCTAACCTTGGGGAGACACTCGGCAGTGATCACTGCATCCTCTTCACTGAGATAGCGGACTTCGGCGCCAAGGTTTCCAACCGATCGGTCGCAATCACCGACTGGGTCGCCTTCCGCAAGCGTCGTGCCCAACCGAGTGGCGATAGCTCACCCGACACTGATTCTACGTCAACTACTGGAGACCCCGAGCAATCGCCTCTTCCTTCCCTCCCAGAGTGGATTAAACAAATTCAAAGTGATCTGGCAGACACTACTAGAACCGTACAAACAGCTCACATGCCAGACGTGGACAGCCACCTTCTTCATATTTTGGATGCCCGCCGTAGCCTCAGCAAACGATGGCGAGGGCAAAGGCACAATCGGAAACTTCGTAAACGGATCGCCTTGCTCACCGCCGAAGCCGAACAATACGCAGCAGAGTTGACACGGGCCAACTGGCAAAATTTCTGCAACCAGCTACAAGGAACACTTGGAACAGCAAAGACATGGTCGCTGCTACGCAGTCTCCTCGACACCAAGCAGACCAAAACAGAAACCACCAAAGCCATCCGTACATTACTCCACAGGGAAAACCTTGACAAAGATACCCTTCTCGCTACACTGAAACAGCGCTATATCAGCGTCGGTCCCCGCCCCCAGTATCGGCCTTACCCAGACACCTCTGACACGAATGTCCTGCTCGATGCTGACATCACAGAGGCAGAAGTGAGAGCGGCCCTTCAACACCTCTCAAAAAGCACCGCACCGGGAGCGGACGGCATCCAATATAAGTTACTTCGCAACCTGGACGACCGCGCCATAACCCAGTTGACGGCTTACTACAACGATGCGTGGCGCAAGGGCACTCTACCACAGGAATGGAAGCACGCGGACATCATCCTGATACCCAAACCGGGCAAACCTCTTTCATTTGGCAACCTCCGCCCATCTCACTTACTTCGTGTCTGGGCAAGCTTCTCGAACATATAATTCTTGCTAGGCTGCAACCACATCTCGAAGCCACCCACTTTTTCCCCGACACAATGTTCGGTTTTCGTTCCCACCTGGCCACACAGGATGTGCTCCTCCAACTCAAGCACGACATCCTGGATCATCCCAACAGAGCCCAAACACGCGCCGTCCTGACACTCGACCTAAAAGGTGCGTTTGATAACGTCGCACACGACCTCATTCTTGACAATCTGGCATCATCAAATTGTGGAGAACGCACATACAATTACGTCAGAGCCTTTCTGGCCGATAGGACAGCCACCATAGGGTTAGGTGAGCACCGCTCACCACCCTTTCAACTGACTGGAAGAGGAACGCCCCAGGGCTCAGTTCTATCCCCGATACTATTCAATGTGGTCATGGCTAAGCTGCCTCCTCTACTCAACGCAATTCCGGAGCTTCGCCACGCGCTGTACGCGGACGATGTGACCATGTGGGCAACACGCGGATCGGACGGCCAAATACAGGACGCCCTGCAAGAGGCAGCAGATGTAGTTCTGAACTATGCCTCTCTGGGGGGCCTGTCTTGCGCAGCGGAGAAGTCCGGCCTTCTTGTGTTGCCTCCCCGCATGCGACCAGTAACCAAGCCAGAAATATCCGTTTACCTTACCAGTAATTTGATCCCGTGCGTCACCCGAGTCCGAGTCCTAGGACTCCATCTACAGTCTAACGGCCGCGCCACGCACACAGTTCACCTCCTCAAAACTCAAATCACGCAAATCACGCACATGATCCGTCGCATCTCCAACAGACGCGCCTGACTCAAGGAAGCAGACACCCTCCGCATAGTTCATTCCTTACTCATCAGCCGCCTTGCCTACCACGTCCCCTTTACAATTTGCTGCGCTCCGAACTCCAGCGCCTCAACACTGCCTTACGGACGGGAATCAAAGCAGCCCTGGGACTTCCCCCCTACTACACTTCTACACAGCGTCTCCTTCAATTGGGTGTCCACACCACGATAGAGGAAATTATTGAGGCACAACGAGCTGGTCAGCGTATCCGCCTTAGCACCACCCGCACCGGTCGTCACGTGCTCGCCAGCCTGGGATACCCCGAGCCGTCGTCACCTCTCCCACCAAACCCTGTGGCTCTCGCCCCTGTCCTTCGTGCACGTTTACAAGTTGCCCCGCTCCCCAAGAACATGCACGCGGAAACCAACCAGGGCCGACGCCGCGCCCGAGTCGAAGCGCTAGCCCGCTTCGTGATTTACACCGACGCAGCCAGTTATCCAGCCAACCCCAACGCTACAGTGGCAGTGGCCTCTGCAGTTGCTGGCAATGCACAAACAACTTGCTCTCTACACACCGATTCCATCAGGGCGGCCGAGGAAGCAGCCATAGCATTGGCTGTGTCCCACGTCACCACCGCTCGACCCGCGGAAGCTGACGACGACGAATTCTGGGCAATTATAACAGACTCGCAAGCCGCCTGCCGGGCATATTCTTCTGGAATCCTCTTCATCCAAGCAAACAACATTCTTCGACACTCCAATCCATCCAAGCTTCCCTTCATTCGTATCGTCTGCACCCCTGGCCATACCTCCCTTCCTGGAAATGAGCACGCACACGCGCTCGCCCGAGAAATAACCCACCGGGCGTCAGACGAAGCGGACAGACAGATCCGGGGTGGCTCCAAGACATCAGCTTCCATCATCCCATCCCACGAACCTCTCAACTATACACTCACACTCGCCTACTACCGCACACAAAGAAAAACACTACCTCCACCCCACCACTCCCTGTCCCGCGCCGACGCCACGTCATGGCGGCAGCTCCAGACAAACACGTTCCCAAACTTACACCACAAACACCTCTTCTACCCCACCCAATACGCTCGCAACTGCCCGGCTTGCCAGAGCCCCACTTCCACCCTCTACCACTCTGTATGGGAGTGTCCGCGTCCACCAGACGGGCTCACCCCTATACGCATCCCCACCCTCTCCTCTTGGGAGGCTGCTCTGTCCAGCACTGCCCCGCAAGACCAACAACGGCTGGTCCAGCGGGCCCGCCGGATAGCGTCCGCCATTGGAGTCCTAGACTGAGGACCCCACTCATACAGACTGCTCTTCGGCTAACAAATGATCAATAAATGTTTTCACCACCACCTACTACATCAGCTGCAGAAAATTGTCGCCTGCTGTTTCCCGCGTCACTATAGCTCCTGGCGAATTGATTGATTGAATAATTGGTGGAATGAACTTTATTCAAGACAGCAAGTACGGTTTTAGAGCGCTCCCCCTGTGAGAGGCGTCCTCAGTGCAGGATGCCTTGGACGTGACCTACTTGTGTTGCCTTCTCTACCAGCATGCGCAATGTAGAGGGGTAGGAGCTTGGCTGCAACTCTACCCAGTGCTGTATTTAATGTTGGTAAGTGGCGGTTGGGTAGGGGTATTGAGGCATTTTACGTTAATGTGGTAGAGAGTTCCCATGTTTGGACAAAAGTGGCTTGTGGTTCCGTAATGAGTAGTGATTATGGTGTGGTACACTTTATTGTGGGGGAAGGTGTTTGTCTGCAGCTTGCGTAGTTTAACTTGCGTAGATTATGGTGAGGACGCGGGTATTTCTGTCGTTGTAGCCCATAGTTGACGATGATGTCGGCGTATGTGAGGAGAGGCGGGGACAGGATTGGAGGAAAGGCGAAGGTAGGTGGGGCAGTCGGCAACGGCCCGGAGTGCATGTGCGCGGGCCACAACATGAGCCACTTCATTGCCTTGCAGTCCCATGTTATCTGGGGTCCATACGATATAAGCTAGGGGCAGATGAAGATTCTGCGTAAACTTCGCAGGACTTGATGAGAGATACGGCAGGTGAAGTAGTTGCAGCGAGCTGATTGGGAATCTGTTAGGGTCGTGATATAATCTTCTGCGGTTTGTAAGCGAGGGCAATGGCGACTCCTTCCACTGTGGTGGGCTGTGAGGGGCGAATTGTGACAACACTGACTTTTTCTTCATGGTGATTGGTGACGCTTGCAACAAAAGCTTGGCGATATTATGCAGTAATATTTACGTACGAATTGGAAGTTTGTTGGGCATATGCAGTCGCATAGTGGTGAGCTCTGGCTTGACGGCAGGGGGTGTTGTACTCTGGATGGATATTGTGTGGTATGGCGCTGATTCGCAATTGCTGGCGGATTGAGAGAAGGATTTGTTCCTTTGGGTAATGACGCACTTCAGCTGAATAGCCGGGTGTGGTGAGTTGATTCCGGGCAGTGGGTATAAGGTTGAGCCGACGCAGTCGCGTCGTTTTGTGGGTTTCGATTAGTTCTTGCCATGTACTCTGGAGGCCCAGCTGGAGTAATTGCTTGCTTATTGTAGTAGAAGGAAGGCGAGTGCTGTCTTGTATGTTTGGCGGATTAGGATGTCAAGCTTTTTTATTTCTGCAGTTTTGAGGAGTAGGTATGGTGTGCCGTACAAGATGCGACCTATTAGTCTTGTTTGTAGGAGTCTTGTGGTGTCATGTTATTTTAGGTTGTGTCGTGTTCGTGCTACTCGATATAGGCGGTGTGTTTGCCTGGTTACTGTGCGGTGTAATGGGAGGATTGTTACTGACCTGGAACCGTCTTGTGGGATATTGAGACCTAATGCGAAGTTGAGAAGCATGAGAGATTGCTTTTTTGTTCAACGTAATCATCGGTAGAAGAATTTTGTCCTTGAAGCGAGGAGAGGTCTGTTGTGTGAGAGTCAGAATCGATTATTTTTCGGGTGCACAAGTCAGACCTCTTTGTTGCATGCAGTTTTAAGTGATGTAGACAGCTTGCTGTAAGGTGTCTTGTTGGTCTTCAATGGAGCCACTGAAGGTCCACAGGGTCACACCATCCACAAAGATGGCGTATTTGAGGGTCGGAAGGGCATGCAGCGGCGGAGGTAAGTCTTTCATTGCCAGGTAAGTAGAAAACGGAAACTACCGAACCTTGGTGTGCACCTTGTGGTCGTGTACGTAAGGGGGAGTAAAAAGAGGCTTATCCCCACTGTGGCTGTATGATTTGTCAAGACGCCTTTAACATTGTTGTATGTATGTTGTCCGCAGTTTGACAAATTTATTCTGGCGAGTGTGTCTTGCAGGGAAATATTCTCAAATGCGCCTTTAATATAAAGTGCCAGGATTTTACAGTGATTGTGAGAAGTACGGTGGTCGAGGAGGTCTTCTTTTAGATATAAGGGCATGTCTAGTGTAGTGAGGTGGGACGAAAGCTAAACACGGTGTGGGGAAAAGTGTTGATCATGGTGAAGGTATCGGTTGTGTTCAAAGAGCTTTCCTAGGCAGGAGGTCTGGGAGATGTGGCAGAGATTGTCCAACTTCAGGGTTTTGTTGTGCCTAGGAATTAGGGTAATATCCGCATGTTTCTATTCTGTGGGGATAGTGCCTTGTTCACATTGTTCATTGCGATAATCCAGGAGGTCATCAAGGCTAGCATGCTGCAGGTTTCTGAGGAGCTTATTTGGTATCTTGTCTTTGTCATGTATTGTATTGTGTGTAAGTTTGTGAAGAACGGCTTTCAGTTCAGATAGCATAAAGGGGGCATTTTATTCTGGATTAGCTTGTCCTGTGTACACGTTAAAGGTGGAAGGGAGTCAGATTAGGAACTTGCAGAGTGTTGCATGAGGTCGTGAAGTATCAATTGTTCAGATCCCGGGTAGTTATGGATGAGGCAACGAAGTTGGTGGTTTGTAGTTGTTTTCGTTTTTCGTGTGGCCATCAGTGTGCGGAGGATATGCCATGCTTTTCGGGTCCCAACTGTACCTTGTAGCATGTCACAGAACTGATTCCAGTTGAGCCTGCTTAGGTGGGCCGCATACTCGGCTGCTTTCTTTGTTATGCATACGATGCGTTGTTTCAGTTTTCGATTAGTGCGGCGTTTCTTCCACCGTTTAAGTAGTCCAGCGCATGCATCGCACAGATGTTGCAAATGCGTATCTATTGCAGGGTAGTCAGGGGTAGGTGGGATTTCCGTGATTTACTTGCCGGGTGTGGTAATTATAATAACCTAATTATTTAATAATAAATAATATTAACTATAATTATTAATATACTAAAATATTATATTATTATTATTATATTAACTTTAATATTATTTAATATTAATTCTTAATAACTTCTAAATATTGGCTCTCTTGTCCTAAGTCTGTGATTGGTACATCTTGTTGATTATCAAAGAACTTCTTCCAGATGGTTAATCTGTTAGTGGAAAAACAGAGTTGGGCGTATTTCTGATTGGTGATTGTCAGCGAACGGAGGTAGCGGTGTCTGCCCAGAGTGTGTGTCGTATATTCCGACTGGGAGTCTTTGATAATCTTGGTAAGTTTGAGGTCAGGGGTGGTGTCTCTTGGGATACGCTATTCGCTATTCGAGTTGTCCTTTGTGGGTGTTTTTAATGGTAATATCAAATTGCTTTGTGGCATGTAGTAGTTTGGTGCATTTGAGGGTATTTTGTCCGCAGCCCCAGGCCATATGCGGCGCGTTATAATCACCAAGGACAATCAGCAGGCAGTGTTTTGCAGTGATCGCGGCGTGTTTTGTACGTCAAAAATTCCGGTATGTTGATGCTTAGGAGGACTGTTATGTTAAGTATGAACACGCTTTGTTGTGACTTGTGGGCAGGGAGAACTTTTATAAACGTGTGGTCTAATGTGCTTGGTAGGGTTAAAATCTGCGCAGTAAAGAATATGCGTTTTAAAGTATGAAGTTTAAAGTTTCTGAATCCACGAATGTAACTTGCAGCATCTTCACAGCAGAGGCATTGGAAATCTTTTTGGTGTGAATCAAATTTTGAAGGGTCATATTCCAAAATTCATAATTGACGCTGGTTATTCTAAGTGTTTTACCGGCGTTATCACCCCAAAATAAATTCAGAAATTTCGTCGTCAATCTTGTTCTTAAGACAATTATAATGACATGTGGTGTCAATGTTGAGGTAATGGTTTGTTGGGTCGCATTCCAATCATCGATCGAGGCAAATGAGATGGCAGATGAAATGGCCCCTGTTGCACTCACCAACAGTATGAACATTACAACAGTACCCTACACAGACTTGAAACCACACATATACCCACAAATACGTAAAACACGGCAAAAATAGTGGAGTGAACCGACAGACAACAAACTCCGCATTGTAAAACCACACTTGGGATGGTAGACAACAGATTCACACAACAGACACACACAGGTTGCCTGGAAAGGTTATGGATAGGCGACACACTTGTACCACACTGCCACCTGCTCACTCGATCCCCAAGACATGTGCAGCGGTGGTGGAGAGCACCTATCCGTAATCCTACTCATTGAATGCAACGCTATTCACACAACAGGACGCAAACACTTCACACATTTATACACACGACATATTCCACAATACCCATCATACTTCATAGAAGAGGAGCCCATGTTTTCAGACAAACGTGTTTTTGAGGTTTTTCTTATTAAGTAGAACATTTATGTCTCATTTGTTGTCATGCATCTTGACAACCTGGCCCTTTACACCACTCATCTTCACTACGTTGTGTTTTACTTTGTTTATTTTATTTTTACGGAAATGGTCTCTTTTATTTTCATGTCGCTCTCATCAAATGACTTGTTAGGCACTCTTTGCCCTTATTTGGCCTTGCGCCATCAAAATCCAAACATCACCATCATCATAGCCGAACAGCCCCTAAGCGGCAATGATGGATCGACAGCACCAAATGCAGGCTGAGGTGTTGGATCCCCACATTGCCCACCCAACCTATACACACTTGCTTTTTTTTCCCTAAATAAGCGTGTATACCACCTCCACGACTTGCGACTTCTGAACTTCTTCAGCCCGAACGGACCTTTTTTTAAGGTGAGTGCCTTACTTACCTGGCCCAGCGAGTTTTGCTGTGCGTGACAGTTTCACCTTGAAGTGATATGCAATGACCGGACGCCACCACCACGTCCGCGAGTGGATCCGCGCCCCACAACGCTACCGCAGCTGCACCCTCACTCCCTTCCAACTGCATTCATGTGACTAACTGCGTAACCTTTCGATTGTTTTAAAGATAGACGGCGCGCAGTTTGTATCCCGCACTTTCTCGCTATTGCTGCGCCTGTGCATCAGTTCAGCACTTGTGTTATCGCAGGAAGGAGCGAGGACGCTGGTTTACCGGTTCGTTAAGCAGTCTTTGTTTTGCGTAACCAGGCCAAGTCAGTCCAGGCAGGACCAATTTTTTGCACCATTTTTTCCTACGTTGCAATAACTTTGCCACTGTCAATTTCTACGCCTATTTTTTTATTGAGAACATAATAAAAAGAAGCGTTCAACTGACGTCTCTAAGCATAACCAAAAATCTGATTGTTCAAATAAAGAGAGAAAAGTACCCAGTCGGAAACTCGTTATTGTGCGGTGAACCTGAATTTTGATTATATTAAAGGCTGAAAACTATAAAAGTATAATGTAAACGCATCATAAAAAGCCTGTTGCATGCCCTAAAATGGCATACAAAAGACAATAGCACCCTCAGTAGGTAGTGTTTCTTCCGTCAACTTTTGCCTATATTGCGATAGCTTTGTGCGTCAGGCGTGTTGCTGACTGCGGCTCAACAAAAAAGCGGCATCATCTTCTTGCTTTCTGTTTATAGTTGGTTACAATACGAAGTGATAGATCAATTAGCTGTTAACGAAATGTACCCGCTGAAGTAAACCGTTTAAGCTATAGTGTAACACGATTTCTTGTGTCCAGGGGCGTATAATTAAAATTGTCGAAATTTCTTTAAACTTGTCCATTTGCCTCCTGGTACCTTAAAGCAGCTACGAACATAAAGTGGATAAAAACGTACCTCGTAGGACTGAAAAATACAGTTTTGAGTATGCCTCATTTTAATGACCATTAACACAAGCTGTGTTTGAACGGCTCAAAACACACTAAGCTTTTTTTGTAATAATCACTTCGCAATTTACTACTCTAAATATGCAAGAAAACCCTAGGGATAAGTATATTTAGAAGTTTAGAGGAAATATTTTCTTCAAGAAACGTTTTCTGTTTAGAATTTTTGAAAGTGCTTTCAAAAGTTGCTCCTTTTTGGGATGAGCTTCATTTGCGAAAAATGCTGTTCATATTACTGTAGTAATATTAGGTTTAAAACAAGTTTTTATTGCATTCTTCTTACCCGAAAGAAACTTTTTCTGAAAAGTGAGTGCTTCGGTGTTCTTGAAACAATTACTTGAATTAACGAACTATTTTCTACAAATACATTGGAGACTTTGCAACTTATAAAATAATCAACATCTACTGGGTAGTAAAAAGCTGTTTAATCAATGTTTAGTATATTTGTTTAGTACATAAAAAGGCGGATAGTTTTAGTTAGTTTTGTTACCAGTTTTTCTTCCTTCGACTTTATTTCTGAAATACTTCTGTTCTGCACTTTTACTGTGACGTTACTTTTATAAAGTACCGTTTAGTTCAGAACTTCGGTGATCGGCAAAAAAAGGTATTTTTTGCTCCCAATGTAATGCACCAATAGTAATTTGGTGGTATAAATTCATTACCCTTACATACAATACAGTGCAATTACGTAGTACACCACCTGCAAACTTCAATGTTTCAAAGATCATCAGCTTCGATTTCTCCGTCTGCATGTAGCAACAACGGCCGTTCATAGCTTTATGTACATAATGGCATTGTTCTGCACAAGCACAGTTTTGGCCGCCAAGTGTAATATTTTACATCTACATCACCCAAGGGATCTTCATAACACCTCCGCTACTTTTATAGGATGAAAGTCACCCTGGTTTCCTACCGTTTCATGATTGTTTTTCAAATGTGGCTTGCCTACACATTCATTTCGTTGGGTTTGATCGTAACGACACCTTCGTTCATTATTCTCCATTTATTTATTTATTTACACATACTGCTGTCTCGATACCCAAGATATAGCAGGAGTGGGTGTATCAGAAAATTAAAAAAAAGAACACACATCAAGCAGCCTCAAAGAAACCTAAAAGGAAATTAAAACATATTACGAAATATAGTGTGGCAGGTCTTTCAAAAACAGCTGAATTGTTTTTCTGCAGGGAATCATTTATGTTGTTCGAAATCTCACCACCCGCAGAAAAATAAAATACTAAAACAATTTAAAAATGCCTAGAAGTAAAGAAGGTTACGTTGGGGAGATCGGTGCGTCGCTCGTGATGCTGAATTACAAAAAGTAATCAGTGCTTCAATGGAACTGCGGCCGTGTACAATCTGATGCAGCACAGTGATACGTTAGACTGTGCGCCAAAAAGATGTTCTACTGACAATGAGCATGCGTGGGAGGAGGGCGAAATCTTGCGGTCATACCGCCCGGAAATTAACCGTATTGTTCTTATCATCCGAATTGCCACTGCTCCTTTGTCCGATATTAATTTTTCTTCAGCGTGGATGATGAATATTACTTGAATGTCCCGAGAAAAAAGAAGTTCAAACAAGGCAAGAAAAATCAACGTTTCATAGTTCTGAATATAACATTGCCACGGCTGTAAAAGAAAAAACACCAAAACTGAAATAGGAGCAAATATACTTTTGCATAGAACTCAAGCGAATGTTCCAAAAGTAGGAGCCCAGTCTAGTACCTACATTCTATAGTAACACGTAGTTACCAGCCAAACAAAATATACTTATTTATGTCGCTCCTAGGTCATGACGTCCGACCGGTAACGTGTTTATCCAAGAATTCACTAGTCCCCAAGCAAAACAACTTTGATATTAGGGAAGCTGGCCACGCGGGGGTTCCCAGTCAGCCAACACAAAATACTCACGATGAGAGACACATAGGCTATGTTTTTATAGCGATAGTCTTTCTTGGGCTGCTTACACCCCGAAATTTTAGTCTGTCTGTATGTCTGCTTGTCTGTCTGTGACTCGATTCAGCTTCACGGCCAAAGCTAAGTACATGTTGCACAATACTGTGATATACTCAAAGCCAAAAGTAAACGTCTAAACCCGGTTTATATGTTCGTGCTTGTCAACTTTATTAAACAAGAACAAGACATTACGCACATATGCAACCGCAAAATATTATACAAGGGAGGTATATAGTGTTCCTTTATTAAAACTCATGAATGCTTGCTTTTTCTATAGCAAATAATTTTCTATAACTACTCCGGAATATGAAAAATCACGAGATAACAGCAACGAAAGATGATAATGATGATGTCCTCAAAGATATTCGCAAGCACCCCCAAGGGGGATTGGCCGGGGCTAAATCGGTTGTTCGACTAGCTGGGTTCTACGTTCAGTTGAGAACGCACGTGCAGCACCGCCACGCGTTTTTATAAAGCTTCGAGTCAGCCGCCTCTATTCACGCGCGTCACAACCATACTGCAGTGCTGGCATTGAGGAACCCGGCCTGTAGCAGTGGAACGCGGTAAATTGAAATCGCCTTGAGCAAACCCATGGTGTGTTCACCTTGCGATGAGCGCGACGGTACAGGAACAGCATAAGAGGAGAGCGCGAAAGCGAAAGGAGGAATTTCGTTGGCTACTAGCTGCAAAGACTGCCGTCTTTTAAAGACATTTTCAAGGAAAGGAGCAGATATGCGGCCAATTTTTTACCACAGTTTTGTTTCTTGGTTTTGGGGGCGGTGGGTGGACCACAACAAGTGCGTACTACATGTCCTAAATTTTCGCAGCTTAGTTTTTGAAAAGTACTCAGGGTAATTCAACCGTTTTCCACATTTTAACCTTCTGTTGCTTGTGCGTCTAGTGAGTGGACGTCGGATCTGACATTACGTGCCCCACCTAGCACAAGCTGCGGGTAAATGAGTTCTGAGAAGTACTGTGTTTGAAATGTTGTACTAGTGGCGAATTTAATCTTTATTGTGACCTCACTGATCATCCACTCCGCAGAAAATATGCTATGCACGAAAAGAACAAAATATTTTGTACTTCCCCGAGTACACATGAAGTGGTGCTGACCAAAACACGTTTTACGAAAACTGTAATGCAAGAAGGACCACAGTTCTGACGGCTGTGTTTATTTGAGAGCAGCACCATGATGATGGTGATGTTGGTTGGCTTTTTATGGCGCAAGGCAGACAAAGGCCCAACAGCGCCAAGAAAAAGTTGTCTTATTTGGAGGAAGTGATAGTAAAGGCAAAACATTAACTAAAACATATACGTGAAATGACATAATTGGCAATCAAGATGATTGGTGTAAAGGGCTAGGGTTTTAACTTGCATGGTAAGTAAAGAAGTCTAAATACTTGACAGGACAAAGAAACCTAAAAGTACGCATGTGGGTGATTATAGGGTCGTCCCTAAAAAGTACGATGGGTGTAGTTGAAGGAGTCAGTATTGTTGTACAAAGTGTTTGTGTCGTGTTATTTATTGTGCCTTGCATTGTATGCCTATATGAATTACGGATAGAGCCTCTACACACCCGCTGCACATGGGTCTTGGAGATCCAGTGAGCAGGTGCAAGTGTTGTATGTCGGTGGCCTATCCGCAACCTTGCTAAGGTCACTTCGTTGTGTCTGTTTTGTGAGACAGATGTGTATCATCCCAAGTGTGGATTTAATACATGTAGTTTGTTGTCTGTCTGTTCATTCCTTTGTGCTTACTTTAGTTGCGAAGGTGTTGTCGAATTTGTGTAGTTTGTTGTCTGTCTGTTCATTCCTTTGTGCTTACTTTAGCTGCGAAGGTGTTGTCGAATTTGTGGCTTAACGTCACTGTTGAGCAGTGTTGTTATATCTACTGTGATCCTGAGTGCGGTGGCAGCGGGCCTCTTATCAGCAACCTCATATGCCAGTGATCTCAGCGTGGCCTGGAACCCAGCACAAGACAAGAAACCGTTTTGGGGGATATATACATATTATAGTGTTGAGAACCATATTGATAATTTTGCTTTTGCACGGCTTGTGTGATGCCATTGCGCGCACAACGCTCAAGGAATCGATATATATTGATGAACTTTGGAATTTTGTGTTGAAGAACGTGTTGTGCAATGAGAAAGATGCCACATGCTTCACCAATGTAAATTGTGGTGCATGTGCTAATGGTTCAGCTGGCATCAAAGTTTGGCCCATGAGCAACGCAACACACCATGGTTGCAGTTGTTTATGCGTTGCAAAAAACCTCCGCACATTGATACTTATACTGCAGGGGAATGAAGTGCTGCAAATTAGCAATTTGTGGTAGCCTGGTTCTATCAATTTTCATAAAGGACTAGTCAGATAATGCAGGTTGAAGCTGCAAGTGAGGTAAAACGTCGGTTAAAGATATGCAAATGACTTAAAACGAGATGACACCTGAATTCTTCCTGTCTCTCGTTAAGTGAGAGCGGCAAAGAAAAGAACGGGCAATTTATGTATCATTGAAAACAGGATTATTAGGATGGTTATTCAGCGATGACATTTCAAAGCATAGAGCAAGTTTTATGTATGTTCCTTTGTCCTCAAAGCACCACTTATTACATTCAACATACATACTTTGGACCGGACTAGTGCGGAAAGCACCAAGCGCAAGGCGATGCCCCAAGTCTACTACTGAGTCAAGCTACCCATACACCACACTGCCATAGTTGAAACGGTTCCGTGCTCGGTCCACTCCTGTTTCTCATTTACATCAATGACCTGCCTAACACCATTAGATCTCACATTAGATTATTTGCAGATGACTTCGTTTTATACAGAGTGATTTCTTCTATGGCTGACTCATCAACACTGCAATCTGACCTTGATGCAGTATGTAATTGGTTTGACAACTGGCAAATGCGCTTAAATACTAACAAATGTAAAATGATGAGACTTTCGCGACGAAATAATCTTGCTGAAACATTACCGACACTATACACGATTCAGGGACAACAACTTGAAATAGTTACTACTTATAAGTATCTAGGAGTACACATATCTAACAACTTATCCTGGGAAACACATGGTAATTATATTGTAAGCAATGCTAACCGAACACTGGGATATCTGCGGCGCATTTTTTTATGGTTCCAACTAATTTGAAACTACTTCTTTGCCAGACAATAATCCGCCCTAAACTCGAGTAGGCCTGTTCAGTGTGAGACCCTGCGCATGACTACCTTATTAATACCCTAGAATCCGTACAAAACCGCAGCGCACGCTTTATGCATCTAATTATGTTCGCAAGGTCAGTATATCTTCAATGAAACGAACGCTAAACCTGCCTCCTCTTTCTCTTCGTAGAAAGCTGTGACGGCTTAACCTGTTTCGTAAAATCCACCACTTCAATTCACAGCTAAAAAATGAACTTCTTTTTCAGTCCAGCATACATATCGTTGCGTATAGATCACCCTTTCAAAGTGAACATCCCTCATTCTCGTACTAATCTGCGTTTTCATTCCTTCATACCTAAAACATCAGGCGATTGGAACCACCTGCCAAGTGCGATAGCTACAATCACCGATGCGCGCGCATTTCGCTCAGAAATTGAACGACATTTATCTGTACTATAGTAGTGTCCGATCATGTGTTTTTTCCCTTGTGTATTTGTATAGCTCATCTTTGTTTCGCATTGAAAAGTTGATGATGAAATGGTTAGAGTTTTTTGGCGCAAAGCCAGCTGGGGCAAAGAGCGCCAAACAAAAGTATCTAAACTAGAATAGTGGCTACTAAAGCCAAAATAACAATAAAATTCATTAACGGCAATGGTGATGGCTGGTGTATAGGGCCAGATATGATTATGCGTGATACGAGATGAGGTTTAAAAACTTCACGTCTGACAAGTACTCAAACACACGTTTCACGGAAAACATGGCATCGTCACCTAGAAACAGCGATGGATGTAGTGGGATATGTTGTCTGTAGAGTTCTCTGAAGTGTTTGTGAAGTGTTGCGTGAAGTGCCTTGCATGTGATTAGTATGTGCACAACGGATAGGGCCTCTCCGCACCTGCTGCACTGGGGTCTAGAAGATCCCGTCAGCAGATACGAGTGCGTTGCATGGGTGTGCCCTATCCGCAGCCTACCCAAGGCGACTTCCGTGTGTCTGTTGTGTGAGTCAGATGTGTACCGTCCCAAGTGTGGCTTTATTACATGTAGTTTGTTGTCTGTCTGTTCATTCCAGTGTGTTTGCCATGTTGTGCGCAAGTGTTGTCTTATGTGTGGCTTGAGGTCTGTGTAAGGTAGTGTTGTTATGTCTACTGTGTTTCGGAGTGCAGCATTGGCGGCCATTTCATCCGCCAGTTCATTTCCACCGATGCCAGAGTGGCCTGGCACCCAACACACAGTCACCTCAAGGTTTGAAGAATATGCCAGCACAATTGATCTCAAGACAAGGTTAACTACATGATTTTTCGAGGACTCTCCGGATGACAATGTACGGACGACACTCAGCGAATCTGTATAGATGATGGATTTAGGACTATGATGTTCAACTATGTGACTTACAACAAGAAAAATGCCATATGCTTCTGCCGTAAAAATACTTGTCTTTACATTCATTGTTCTATATGCTTCAAAATTCGGCCCATGCGCCGCACAAGACACTGCAGTGAACGTTTTCGATGCATCGCTGAAAAACTCTGCAGCCCTGTATTTATCCTGCACATACATGAAATTCTGCAAAATCCCACTTTTTGGTGTCCTGTTCTTATTGTATTTTAAGAAAGACAAGTCATGTGCAACAGGACGAAGATGCCATGGTGCTACAAGATCAGTGATAGATGACTTGAATGTGTCTACAAAGGACACCTCATGAATAGTGACCTCGTGCCTTACTCTGAGCGAGAAGGGAACCGGAATAGATGGGCGATTTATAAAGAGCTTTGATGTGGATGTATCATTAAAAACCGGTTTAAAAGAGTGGTTGTCCATTGATAAAATTTTAGAGGCATATAACAAGTGAACATAGGTTCGCTGGTGTGATAAGCACCATTTGTCACACCCTGCGTACAGACTCTGTACAGGGCTCGTACGGAATGCGCCACAAGAGAGGCGAAACCCCAAGTGAAGCACTGGGTCGAGCATTTTAAGTGCTGTTTTAGTGGCTGACCCATACACAACACTCCCATAGTCCAAGCTAGACCGCACTACACTTGTGAAAATACGTAACAGGAGTTGGTTATCCGTTCCATACGACTGGTGGGACAAGATTTTAAGAATGTTGAGAGCCTTTGGACATTTATGTTTCAATTGTTTAATGTGAGGGTTGAACGTAAGCCTTTCATCCAACACCACACATAAAAACTTGTGTTCCTTCCTCACAGGAATCGATACGCCATTCAGGATAATGTGTGGGTCCGGATGGATCCCAAGCCTCCTGGAGAAGACAACACAGGTGTTTTTTTCTGAGTTAAGTTTAAAACCGTTCTTGTGTGCCCACCTGGAAAGTTTTTTGACACCGAGCTGGACTTGACGCACACAGATGGACATATTACATGATTTAAAAGATACCTGGATGTCGTCAACATACATTGAATAAGAAATTGTAGGTGGCAATGCCTTCCCAAGGGAGGTCATCTTAACCATGAACAGAGTGCAGCTTAGCACTCCACCTTGCAGAACGCCGTTTTCTTGCACATGAACTCTTGAGAGTGCGCTACCTACTCTCACTAAAATGTTCTTTCGGACAAATAACTAGCAAGGGTGTTGAGCGAATGGCCAGAAACACCGAAAGACTTTAGGTCACTCAGGATCCCTTAATGCCAAGCGGTGTCATAGGCTTTCTCAAGGTCAAAAAACACCGTTGTGCAAAACTGTTTGTGAATTAAAGGGTCCTCGATGTATATTCAACAGCGACAAGTTGGTCATTTTTAGATCGCCCGGCCCTGAAGCCTGCCTGGCAGACCTCGAGAAGACCATTGTACTCAAGAAAGTACACAAGTCTCCTGTTTATCATCTTCTCGAGGAGCTTGCAAATGCAGCTTGTAAGGGCGATGGGCCGATAGCTAGCGGGAGAGGAAGGGTCCTTTCCTTCTTTCAGGAAAGCCACTCCGATGGCCTCCCTCCAAGAGCGAGGAATGTGCCCCGAAAGCCAGATGTTGTTGTATAGATGTAGGAGTGTTTCAAGAGTGTCTGGGTGTAGGTGTTGTATCATGGTGTATGTGATTTTGTCTGCACCTGGAGCTGAAGGCTTACATGTGCTCAGAGCAACCTTCAGCTCATGAATTGAAAAAGGAGAATTGTAAGAACTGTGCGACTTGTTGCTATCACGCAGGGACTTCTTTTCCGCAGACGTTTTGCGCTTCATGAAAGTGTTTGTGTAGTGTGATGAGCTGGACACGTGTTCGAAGTGTTGCGCAAGTGTGTTGGCCTGGTCTTCGAGTGTGTCCCCTGTTGTGCTAACCAGGAGCAGGCCGTGTGTCGGTTGTCTTTTCAGCTTGCGTATATGTGTCCAGACTTTGTGTGTATCAGTGTATTAGTTGATGGAAGTGGGGAAGGTGCGCCAACTCTCCCTTTTCGCCTCGCGACGCACTGGCCTCCCAAAAGCCTTTGCCCGTTTAAAAGAAATGAGGTTATCTGACGTGGGGTACCGGCGAAGGACACCCCACGCCTTGTTCTGGGCCTCTCGCGCCCGCCTGCAGTCCTCGTTCCACCAGGGCCTCCTTGGGGTGCGGGACCCACTGGAGGCCTGGGGAATGGACTTTTCGGCGGCGTCGAGGATGTGCGCCGTGACGAGTTGGGCGGCTTGCTCCACGTGTAGGTGTTTTATGTATGTGTGGTGTAGTTGAGATGTTTGTGTTAATGTGCTCCAGTTTGCTTTTGATTCAATAATTTTTTATGGGAAGATGGACTGCTCGGGCCTATGCCTATATACGTTAATGAAGTGGGGAAGTGGTCACTACCATATGGGTCTGTGGCCACACCCCACTCAAGACATGGAAAGAGAACTGTGGAACCAATAGCCAAGTCAAGATGCGAGTATGTATTGTGTCCTAAGTTATGGTATGTAGGCTGTTTTTTGTTGAAGAGGCATGCTCCGGAGGATGTAAGAAACTTCTCTATCAGGCGACCTCGGGCATCTGTTCTAGAGGAGCCCCAAAGAGGGTTGTGCGCATTAAGGTCGCCTGTTAGTATGTATGTTTCGGGGAGCTGGTCGACCGGCGCCTCGAAATCAGTGCTCGAAAGTGCATGATCAGGAGGAATGTAAATTGCCACACCTCCTGAAGAGTGCGTGCAGCCAACCCTGTCCTTTCTGAACACCATGTACCTATTTACGAAATTTGTTTGTTTAGAATTCAGGTGGGTTTCCTGGAGACACATGATACTTGGCTGATAGGCGTGCAGAATCTCATACACATCGTCAAGATTTTTAAGGAGCCCTCTGCAGTTCCATTCGATGATGTTTTGTGTTCCCATTATTTAAATTTAAGAATAACTGGAGTGTGTGTGTGTGTTTGTTCATGTGTCGTCTTTCGGGGCTGTTATTCTAGGATTTTTAGGCTTCTCTGTCAGCTTGGACATCGGAGGCCACTCCTTGCGCTGCGTTGCAGGCAGGAACGACGTGACATCCATCTCCTCGTCGGATGCCAGAAGGATGCCCGGCGGACCAGGCCCCCCGGACTTGGCCCCCTTTCGCGAGCCCTTCGTTTGAGCCGCCACCACCGAGGGCGTCCGGGGCACCAAAGGTGGCACGGGCGGTGCGGTGACGGTATGAGACGATGCGGGGCCCCCGATGTCCATCCCCTCGACGCCCTCCAACGCACTCGAGGACGGGAGGCAGCGGCGGGAGCGGCACCGGTCCCAACGGAAGAGGTTGTCACCACAACCGCTTCTGCCTCAGCAAGCAGCGTGGCGACGGATTGGGCTGCCTGAGGCACCCCAGGGGGGGGGTAGGAGGGACCAGGTCAGACTCGCTGAACTGGGTCCCTGTAGACACCAGACGCCGCTCCGCCCCCCGGCGACCCGCGTCGGCGTACCTCCCCAGGGGGAAAGACGCGAACCTCTTCCGCGCCTCGAGGAAGGTGATGTTCTCAGTTATCTTGATGTTGATGATCTTTTTCCTGTTTTAAATTTTTCACATTTGCGGGAGTACGCTGCATGCGGCCCCCCACACTTCACACACGTGAGGGTGTCGGATGGGCAGTAGTCGCTGGGGTGATCGTACGCGGCGCATTTTGCACAAATCGTTCGGCCACGGCATGAGTTTGTACCGTGCCCGAACCGCAGGCACTTGAAGCAGCGGCACGGATTCGGAATGTAAGGACGAGTGGAGCATCGAATGAAGCTTGCATTTATATATTGTGGAAGTGCCGAACGGTCAAAGGTCAGGATAATGTGTTTGGTAGGAATTATCTTGTCGTCCCTGCGCATCGTGATGCGCCGCACAGCTGTGCCGCCCTGATCCTCTAAACCTTCGAGAAGGTCGGCATCTGTTTCCGTCAGGACATCTGTCTCAGAAATCACACCCTGGGAGCTGTTTAGGCGCCTGTGGGGCATGACCCTGATGTCCAGATCATGGATGCGGGTTTGTGCAAGAAGAGTGCGGGCTTGTTGTTCAGCATTGAGTTCTACCAGGATTTCTCCGGTCCTGAGCTTTTTAGCTTGATATTTCCCACCTATGGTGCTTTGCAGAAATTTAGAGATCAAGAATACGGACATGGAAGCGACAGGTCGTGCTGAGTCAGCTGACTCAATAACAAGAAAACGAGCATATTTATTTGCGGTTGTTGACAAGACAGTTGTTGAAAAAGGTGGGAACGAAACTTCGGTGTGGCCCTCTTTTGGGGGACGTTCACGTTTGGGGGGGGGGGGGTTGGAAAATGCCATATGATACATTGGAAAGCATGGAGACGGGTGTACTTTCTTCTTGACCTTACCCTGGTAGCCAAAGAGGTCCCGGAGCTCCCTGCCTGGTAAACAGACAGGGAGCCCATCCGCCGGAGCTTGACCTGGGCTCCGACGGCCACCGTTCGTGGTTTCTAACCCTCAACCTATAAACACATTGCGACGGTTGGATCCAGCGTATGTTTGGGGGCTCGGGGTCCGCGGTATCGCCAGTACCGTCACCAAGATTGCTCAAGGTGCCCCGTGCGGGGCGCATTGAAAAGTTGTTTTTCCATTTTGCACTAGTGTAAATTGTGTGTTCAGCTAGCTTATGGCACTCTGGCGCTTACTTTACAGTATTATTTTTTATGTGCCCTGTATTATATGCTTATATTTACATACATTTTCAGTGAGTTGTTCTTGTTTTTGTATTTATAGCTTCGCATTTTCTTTGCTGTAAACTTCCCTTTTATGTAGTTATTTTTCCCACTATTTGTACAAACCCCACTTCCTTCTGTAACGCCCCATGGGCATTGAAGGTACCGAAATAAATAAATAAAAAGCCGTATACAGGCGTAGCACAAGTTTTTTGTCAGCACCAGACGATTGGTATAGGAGAACTGTCAAGATATTCATTCTTTAAACACATTGATGCTTCAGTTTCTTGATTTGAGGAATGATTGTGAGTTTGTGGTCAAAGACAACACCTAAAACCTTCTGCTCCTCATTCACAGGAAGCGACACGCCATTGAGAGTAATGTCTATGTCCGGATGCAACTCACGCTTTCTGGAGAACATAACGTCGAAGCTATTTCAAAAATTCAATTGAAAAACGACATTTGCAATGAAAGGAGCAGATACGCGGACATTTTTAGGACATCTGGACGTCATCTACATACATTGAATGAAAGATTGCAGGTGGCAATGCATTTCCAAGAGAGTTTATCTTAGTTATGAAGAGAGTGCAGCTCAACACTCTATGCTGTGGCACGCAATTTTCTTGCACGTGAACCCTTGAGATTGCACTACCGACATTCACGGGAAAGGTGCTCTCCGACAAGTAACAATAAGGGTGTTTAAGATGTTATCCTGAACACGCAATGACTTGTGTTCACTAGTATGCAGTAACGCCAAGTAGTGTAATGGGCCTTCTCGATATCAAAAAAAGCCCTAAGGACAAACTGTTTATGCATGAAGGCATCATTGTTATATAATTCCCGAGCGGCGAGTGTGTCGCTCGTAGATGGCTTCTTTCTTGAAACCGCATTAAGACCACCCTGGCTGCTCTCGAGAGGATCGTTGTACTCCACTAAGTACACGAGGCTTCTGTTTATCATCTTTTCGAGAAGCTTGCACAGGGATCTTGTGAGGGTGATGGTTCCATAGCTCTGAGAAGTGGAAAGTTCCTTCCTCTCTTTCAAGAATGCTACATTTATAGCCTCCCTCCAAGAATTTTAAATGTCCTCCGAAAGCCATATCTTCTTGTAAAGGTGAATTAGTGTAACATGAGTGTCTGCTTGTCAGTGCTGTATCATGGTGCATGGGATGTTTTGTGGGCCTGGAGCTGAGGGTTTACAGGTACTCAGAGCACCCCTCAGTTTATGAAGCAAAACCTCCGAGTTATAGGACGTGGTTGATGTGTCGATGTCATGTAAAAGCTTTTATTCGGCCGAGATACTGTGTTTTATGAAAGGTTTTGTGTTGTGTCCGGACCTGGACACGTGCTGCAACCGTTGCGCACGTGTGTCAGCCTGTTATTCGAGTGTGTCCCCTGTTGTTCTGACCAGAGGCAGGCTGTGTGTTTGTTGTCCTTTGAGTTTGAGTATTCGGGAACAAACCTTGCGTGTTTCTGTGTATGAGCTTATTGATGTTATAAATGAGCGCGAACTATCTCGCTTTGCCACATGGCGCACCAGTTTTCCAAACGCCTTCCCCGTTTGAACAACAGGAGATTACCCGATGTGGGGTACCGACATAGGATACCGCACGCCTTGTTCTGGGCCTCTCCCGCCCGCCTACAGTTGATATTCCACCACGGCCTCCTGTGATTGCGCGGGGAACAAGACGCGCGGGGAATGAACTTTTCAGCGGTGGCGAGGATATGCGCTGTGAGGAGTTGAGTGGCTTCATCTATGTGTACGTGTGTTATGGTTCTGTAGTGTACCTTGGATGTCTCTGTAATTGAATTCACGGTAGCTCTTGCTTCATCGAACCTGTTCTGGGAAGATGGACTGCATGGGCCTTTACCAATATATGTTAGTGATGTGGGGAACTAGTCAGTGCCGTATGGGTCCATGCCGACACCCCACTCGAGAGAAGGAAAAAGAACGGCGGATCGAATTGCCAAGTCAAGAAATGAGTGTTTGTTGTGTCCTATGGTGTGGTATGTAGGCTGTTTTTTGTGGAAGAGGTCTGCTTCAGAGCATGTTAAAAACGCATCTATCAGGCGACCTAGAGCATCCTTGAGAGAGGAGCCCCAAAAAGAATTGTGTGCTTTAGGGTTGCTTATGAATATGTATGGTTCCGGTAGCTGGTTCGGGCGGCTAAGGACTTCTGGGCGAATACTACCACACCACCAGAACAGTTTGTGCAGCTATCCTTGTCCGTTCTGAATACCCTGTAACAATTCAAGGAATTTGTGTGGTTGGAATTCAAATTTGTTTTCTAAACACACACTACACTTGGGTAATTAGCATGCAGTATTTTGTATACATCGTCACCTCTTTCCATTATGAGGTGTTCCGAGCTACTGGAGTGTGTTTTATATGTGTCATCATTCGGGATTGGACTCTCGGAGGGGGCTTTTTCGGTCACTCGACAGGTTTGGATGTCGGGACCCGTTCCTTCTGCGTTAGTAATGGAGGGATCTACCCTATACCATTCACTGATTGAAAGGGGGGGAAAGGAATGCTTGAAACAGTCGTTGTTAATAGTGTAATTTTTGATAGTGTATGCATCTTTACTTCGTAGTGTTTGTGATTCTGCAAATATATGTACCTGGACGCATCGATCCGGCTGCGGTTATGCAGAATGTGGTGTTGAAATTTGAGATGCGCGATTTTTGCTCTTGTTGCAAGCGTGGGTAGACAGCAGGTTTTGAAAAGGTTTGTGGGCAAGTCGGTGCGTTTGTACTTGTTATGTAGCAACCTAATGGCCTTCCTTTGAACCCGTTCAACTGTAACATCTCTGTAACATCTCTGCATGTGTAACATCTCTGCAAATGTAATATCTCTGCAAGTATGGCTGGTATAATACGCTGCAGGAAAATATTGTTGGGTATATTGAGGCAATGAAACGTCAGATATTGGTTACGAAACCTCTTTAAGGAATTGTCTGAAATATAAATACTTGATTTAATTAGCACAGATTGTACGAAAAACACATTATCAGAGTGCCAAGTAATAAACACATATTTTCCAAAACTTACATTTTCCCAATTCTGAAAAAAAGGTTGTTGACAATTAGTTCTTCACAACAAAAAATACTTTTTAAGCTTCGCATACAGACAGCGATAAAATCTTTATTCGTTATGGCAATTGTAACCAATTGTTTGAAATGAGGAAAACGAGCCCAGTTTCTCTAAAAAAGTGTTAAAAAAAACTTCTGAACTTAACTACCAGAATACTTGTTGTTATTGTCGATCACTATTTGGAAAAAGAGAGGTACTGGTTTTTCTTGTGATACTTAGTTCCAGCGAATGTTTGTTAGGTGATGGAGGTGCACCAGATCATCTTCTGCCTAGGCGGTGGTCGAGAGCTCTATCTGGGGTGAAAAGCTTTCGTTCACCTCCGCCCAGTTGGAGGGTTGGGGAGACGGACACAGTGTGAAAATAGGCCTTCAAAAGAGTGTGTCATGGTATCTCGAGAACCACGGGTTGGGCAGTTTGGCTATGGATATACCGTAGGAAAGATGTGGTGCAGGACGTATCTGGTGGAGCAGGGTTGATTTTTTAAGCTATATATTGTTTAGGTGGATGGAGAGACGTGTGAAGGAGCCGCATCTCTGGCCTCAGGAGGCGGCATTTTTGGTAATGTCGCTAAAAGTAGGGAAGTTCTCCCTTGTGTAATGCGTGCCGTGCTAGGAGACGCCTACGTCTGGGGCAGGGTAAAGAGTCGTGGAGCAGAAAGGTGAGTCACTTCCTCACAGCGAATGCTCCGTGGTAGGGTGTATTGCAGGATCATGGTTTTGTTGAGAGGAATGCAGTATAGGAGAATTACCCAAACAGAGACGATGTACCGCACAAAAAAGTTTGTACACACGTTGTTTTGTTAGGGAATATGTTAGATGGTTGAAGTTGTTGAGGTATGGCTAGCGGTGTTGCCACTTTCTCAGCTTCATGGGGGTGGCTTGTGGGGCTTGCGGCTGCATTATGTTGGATCCGTGTGTCGCCTGGAATAATAGGTGCAGCACACGCTTGTCGCTCTCAATATTCATCGACGCACACGTTCATAAACTATGGATACGTGGCAAGACGCGGAAGTGCGCGAAGGCGCGGGCCCTTTGTCCGGCTTTTTGGTGGGTATAATGCATGTGACAGAAAAGGAGGACAATATGTCTTTTGTTGAAGAAGGTTTAGAAGTAGGAACCCTGTGCGGGTTTTGGAGAAGCGAGCAAGAGATAGTGGGATTCGAGAAGCTAGGGTATCGTCTTTAATGTGCCATTGAAAAGTCAGATTGCGGAGGTGTTCAATGGATGGAGAAGTGCCGGTGTGTATAGCCCGCGCTTCAAGTACTTCCAATCGTCGAATTGCCTTTTGTGAGCTACAGGTAAGGAAGGCAGCACATGGGGCATGATGTGAAGTTTGCTGTGATAAGGTTGTAATATTTTTAAGGTGCTCTAGACGAAAACAATGTCGCAAATGTCCACTTTTGTGCAGAACAACTTTTTCGAATATTCGTTCTACACAAAATCCTAGGTCGTGAAATTTAACCACAACATTTCTTGGGCGTACCTTTGGCCGTTACTTCAGTTTGGACATTTCCTGTAGGCGCCCATTGAACTACAAGTGAATATTTGTGCTTGAGTACCATATGCATGGCACTGAGTGAAGAAGGTTAGGATCATTCGATGGTAATACACGGCGGTCGAGACGGTAACACGCAATTATTCCCTGGTAGACAAACCCCCGGTTTGGGGCCGTTCAAGTTCAATGTAAAAAAAAAAAAACCGGGAAAGATGTAAACTGAGGGGGCGCAATAGCGAATTAGTGATCCGTCATGTTTAGGCAAATCATGGCGGCGGTGCTTGACAACACCGGTTTCTCTGCTTTGATGACGCCACTGCATTTAGTTTATCATCCTGCAGATGGTTTTATTCGGTCTGATTAAGCGCAAAAGAAGCAGAAGGTGAAAAGTTGCCTACACGTGTGATTAGTGAACAACGGTCGAGATGGAATAAGTGTGTCAGATGTCAAACCCGCGCGTTTTCGGTGTTTCTGAGTTTTCCGGGTTATATTTTTGAGCAGGCGATGGCTCAATTGAGGGTCGTAGAGAGCGTACGTTTATGGGGCAAATTAGCGGGTTCTCTTTGGGCCAGGCAAGCGCTTGTACGTGAGCCTGCAAAGTTGGTTTCTATGCGTGCTCGTTCAATTTTAAGAGCCTGGTTGTGGTTCTGGTGCCTCTGTGGTTTTATTGGCCATCGCAGGCTTCCTATGAGTATTGGGTTCGGGAGTCAACAACTGAGAATAGGGTGGCGAGACCTGTGGGTTGCTAATTGTTCGGGAGCAAATACGGCTCAAAACTATTTTTCCAGACCTCCGCATTGTACGGGCTGGACATTTGTGGCTATACTGACAAAACATTTCGAAATTGTTTTTTTTTTATTGTTTCGATTTAGGGGCTGGTAGCTAAGGATAGAAAGAGTGAGAACTTTTTAAAATGTAGCAGTGAAATTCTTGTCTATGTGGTTATATTCAAAATCTGTTGTTTTAATATTATGCGGAAATGGAGAATTTGAGTGGGTGTCTTTTTGTGCGTTCACGTTTATGTGCGGATTCATATGGTCAGTTTTTGCGGCGAGCTGCATTGGCTGTGCGAGTTCTCTTTGAAGACGGCATTTAAGAGTAGTTCTTCAGAAAGTCAAGCAAGGAGAGGGTGGTAAAGTATTTCCGTAATACTATTGGGTTTATTTGAGCTTCCTTAAAAGGAAGAACGATGTTGGCTGGTTGTTATTTAGAAGGGCTATAGATTAGAAAAGTGTGCATTTTGATCTGGGACAGTTTGCGTTGTGGGATGGTGTTGCCACATTGTGGTGTTATTCCAAGTAAGGTATCAGGAGCTCTTTCGAGGTTGTTGTGTGTGATGGTGGTAAAACACAAGTGTAAGGAGGATCGTTCGGCAGTGTACTTATATATTAGAAAGATATTTACTCCGTGTACCAAAATGAGATCTCGGATGAGGAGAGGAATAAAGAAGTGGTTTGGAATTTGTGCGCTTCTGCTTGCAGCCGTGGCAGTTCACTGTCACTTCTACTCGAAAAATACCCCTCGCCGAATGTTCAAACTGACTGCCATCTTAAATAATCTGATGTATCCTAAAACTCGGTCATCTAAAACTTGCTGTAGGAGCGGTCTATCTCCCGGTTTCTTCAGTGCCCTCATTTTTTGGGAACGTCACGACGCTCTAACACTGTTGACACATGTTTTCTTTGTTAGTGAATATTTTTGGTTATTCATTTCTATTATTCCAACACACTTTGGAAACCTTAACCTATCACGTTGTCACCCATTCCTGCAAAAGCTGAAGATTTTTTTTATTTTTGTCTCATTCGTATCACCCTATCTATTCATAAATAATTTAACAAGATTTCATTCCATTTCTCGCTACACCTGTGATTTGATAATTACAACTCATCCGTGCTTTGCTTCGACAATTAGGTACGTGCCAGGAATAGCGCTCACACTGTATTAAACTTTTGAATTAACATTTTTTTACTGCAATAGGAATACAAAATAGGTCGCTACGTGACTATAAATATAAGTTTTCAAGCAAGCAACCTCGACATCACTGTACTCGGCGACGTCTATGGGGGTTGACGTTTTCAAGAAAATGCATTCTATCCCAGCAATGTCCTTCAGGGTTGATTCTCTCATTTGTCGCAATCTTCAGTGGTCAAACTGTGTTCCCTTTGCACACTGTTTTGAATAAAAGCGAGTGCTTCCTCTCCTCGTCCAAGCAGCCGGTAACATTTCATTGATCGATAAAATAAAATACTATTCTTCTCATTAACGCAACAATGTTGACGCAAGTATTAAAAAATACAATTTCGTAAATTTTCCTCTAGTAATCAAGATTTTCCATCAATCAGTAGACACATTTGCTCTATTTCCTAATAGAGCATAGGGAAGGTGATTCCAGTGCACACATGCGCCCAAAAGTCTTCTTATTGAATTACCGCAGCACTACTCTAGAAAGTACACGTTGTCAATTGATGGTACACATACCCGCCACCAACCTTGTAAATCTCCTTGAATCCAACATTATTTTTTTCAGCCTAATATTTCTTGCGGAAAAAGGTTTTCGTGTGAGATTGGACTTATCTAGCCTAGTCACCAATTAGTTCAGATGTTAAACAAATATTTAAAGCTCATTATATTTTAAAATTTTTCCAAAGCGTTTTACAACCTGTGTAAACAAATTTTACATTTTGAGCTAACCGGACCTAACCTTGATCACACCACGTCTAGTTGGATCGGATATTTGCATCTTACTCCTTAAAAATTGTTAATGTAGTAATTATAATTCCTTCCTCTGCACCACTCTTGTGGAGTTTTCAAGGGTTGGTTGTCTGCAGACCATAACCAATCGCAGACCATTGCAAGATTGCAGACCATAACAAATCGCCTCTAGTGGGTATCCGCAAGAAGAAAAGGAGAGGTGGTTAGACTAGGAGGCAGGTGATGAAACAAGAATGGACTAGACAGAGTTGTCGTTCGAAGTCTGTCTGCAAGACGCATTAGCCGTGGTCTTCCGAGGCCATCGTCAGGACGCCCGGAGCCACAGAAAAGCTGCAGTGACCGCCGCTTTTGCGTCATCGACTGTACGATAAATCGCCGGCTTCTACTGTGTGACGTAATGTTGCCGTTGCCGATCTTCCACCAGCTTCCGAGAACCGGGACTGGCCAACGCCTCTACCGTGATTATGGCCCACCCCGTGCGTCGCTGAACCTATCACAGCGAGCTGTGTATAAGGTTTTTTATACTGTTTCTATTTCTTTGTCACCCTCTAAGAACTTCGCATCTTTTGAGAGAGTATCTTATGCTTCCCGCCAATGTAACGCCCATTTCGTTAGTTGTCTTGTAAACAGAAACGTTTACCTCCATGTACTGCGCCATTATTAACGCTTGTCTTGCGTTTGCAACGCGAGTCTCGGTATGTAGCCGCCCATACCACCCCAATGGCGTCCGCAAAAGAAATCTTTAACAACTTGGATAGTGATACTCAAGCGAGCGGAGAGATTTACAGGTGTAAGATTTCACCGTGAAGGATGGGAAAAAAAACGTGTTGCCGAAGGCATTAAAACAGAATTCAAGGGAGCACGACTGCGCATGTGGATTGAAACAAAGCGTGCAAAATTGAAGGCAGAAAGAGAAATAGAAAGGCAAGGATTGGAACGAGCGCACAAAAGAAAGCTCAGAAAAAGAAGGTAGTCACGCTAAGGCGGCAGAAAGCATCTCTAAAATCTTGGTAACAGGAAGGCAGCTGAGGCATCTTCGGTGGTATATATTGTCACGTGGATATTTGTCAAGCCGCGATGTCCTGCTTGCGATGTGTGCGATCGCCGTGCAAAGTTCAGTCCCCAGTTAGTGCTACGTTCCGTGCTTCTTGGCCAACCAGGTTTTTGACGACGACGACGTAAATGTGTGGGTCCACCGCTCGCGGCCCAGACTGGTTCAGCCATCTTCGTTGAACCGGGAGAAAACCGATTTAGTGACGCCTGATGGACTGTACGAATTTAAAGTGTTGCCGTTCGGGTTGTGTTCCGCTCCAGCCACTTTTCAACGACTGATGGACACCATGCTGTCGGGCCTAAAGTGGCAAACTTGCTTGGTGTATCTGGACGACGTGATCGTGTTTTCCACCACGTTTGAAGAACACCTCGAACGTCTCACGTCCGTCCTCGAGGCATTACGACCCGCCGGACTTACACTAAAACCTGAAAAGTGTCATTTTGGGTACGAGGAACTCCTGTCCTCGGCCATGTGGTTAGCAGTGCCGGAGTTCGACCTGATCCTGCTAAGACTGAAGCGGTATCTCAGTTTCCCGTGCCAACCAACAAGGAAGCCGTGAGGCGCTTTTTGGGGCTATGCTCCTATTACCGACGATTTATACAGGACTTCGCCCACATTGCAGCTCCGCTGAGAAACATTACAAGGGATGATGTCGTGTTCCTTTGGAATGACGAGCAACAGAGGGCGTTCGACGAGCTGCGGCAACGGTTGCAAACACCTCCGGTCTTGGCCCATTTCGACGAGAACGCCACCACTATGCTTCACACCGGCGCCAGTAACGTTGGACTCGGAGCGGTTCTTCTGCAATGGCAAGACGGCGCCGAAAGGTTGATAGCGTACGCCAGCCGAACGTTGTCTTCTTCGGAAGCCAACTCTTCGGCCACCGAAAAGGAGTGCCTCGCCGTCGTTTGGGCAGTACTTAAATTTCGACCATACCGGTATGGCCGTCCATTTACAGTGGTCAGTGACCATCACTCACTCTGCTGGTTGATGAGCCTAAAAGACCCGTCTGGACAACTAGCTCGGTGGAGCCTTCGGCTTCAAGAATCTGACGTCAAAGTCGTTTACAAGCCCGGTCAAGAGCAGGCCGACGCCGATTGTCTCTCCCGAGCACCAGCTGTCCCTCCGTTGGCGAATGACTGCACCGATGACGACGGTTTTCTTGGCGTGCTGGACACATCCTCCGTGTCGGAACAACAACGGGGGGACTCCGAGCTACGGCCGCTGATTGACTTCTTGGAGGGACGTTCGCCCACTGTGCCGCGCGTGTTTTCAAGAGCGCTGTCATCCTTCAGTCTCTGCGGTGGTGTCCTGTATCAAGTGAACTTTTCTCCGCATGTTTGAAGCTACCTGCTTGTTGTTCCCGTAATACTTCGTCAGGAGGTTCTGCGGGCTTGCCACGATGAGACGACGGCGGGTCACCTCGGCTTCACCCGTACCCTGACTAGGATCCAGCAGTCATACTACTGGCCAAAACTTCTGCAGCCGTGCGGCATTACGTGCGCACGTGCCGCGAATGTCAACGACAGAAAGCTCCACCACTCCGGCCACCGGGCCTCTTGCACCATGTCCAAATCCCCAAGAAGCCGTTTGAACAGGTCGGGATGGACCTGTTGGGACCTATTCCGACGTCGTCCGCGGGGAACAAGTGGATTGTAGTCGCCACCGACTACCTCACGCGGTATGCAGAAACGAAAGCCCTCCAAAAAGGAACTGCATTCGAGGTTGCCAAGTTTTTTATTGACAACATTGTTCTCCGGCACGGTGCCCAGGCTATTGTTATTACGGACAGAGGCAAAGCGTTTACTGCTGGGCTTGTCGACGCAGTGATGCAACTCAGCGGTACAGCACATTGGACCTCAACAGCGTACCACCCGCAGACAAACGGGTCGACTGAGCGGCTCAACAAAACAATAGCGGATATGCTGAGTATGTACACCGACGCCGAGCACAAGACCTGGGACGCCGTATTGCCATACGTAACATTCGCTTACAATACGGCTCAACAAGACACGACCCGGTTGACGCCGTTCTTCCTCCTGTACGGCCGTCCCGTGACCACTATGTTGGACGCAATGCTGCCTCACGACACCAGCAACGACAACATGCAGCTAAATGAGTTTACGGAACGAGCGGAAGAGGCGCGTCAACTGGCACGCTTACGAACAAGGCAGCAACAGCGCTACGACCCGCACCGTTACGACCTCCGTCACAGGACCGCCGTTTTCAAAGCCGGCGAACGAGTCTGGATATGGGCTCCTGTTCGAAGTCGAGGACTCTCTGAAAAGCTCCTCAAACGCTACTTTGGTCCTTATAGAGTTTTGCCCCAACTTAGCGACGTAACCTACGAGGTTGTGGACGACGGAATTGTTTCTCAACGCCGGCGTAACCGCCGCCCTGACGTCGTTCATGTCGTGCGTATGAAGCCCTATCTCACACGTTGAGGGACAATGCCGCAAGTGCATCCATTTCTTTTTTTTTTTTCAATAGCTTTGCACGCATCGGGACGATGCTGTCTCCACGAGGGGGCAAATGTCACGTGGATATTTGTCAAGCCGCGATGCCCTGCTTGCGATGTGTGTGATCGCCGTGCAAAGTTCAATCCCCACTTAGTGCTACGTTCCGTGCTTCTTGGCCAACCAGGTTTTTGAAGACGACGACGTAAATGTGTGGGTCCACCGCTCGCGGCCCAGACTGATTCAGCCATCTTCGCTGAGCCTCGCCGTGCTGCCTCTACTCTGCGGTGTAGCGCTACGCCTAATAAATAGGTACATCACCATCCTGCTGTCTACACCTCCGTCTACTAAGACGCAACAATATGATGGAAGGTCACCACAAGTTCGAGGAAATTTGGGAAGGAGAGAGTGAGTGTGGTATTACAAGGCCAAAAACATCCGAGAGCGCACCTCATGAACTCTTTGGAGATAGCGACCAAGAGTAAAGCATAATACTCCCCAATAAGACTCATTCAGGAACCGAATACCCGACTTTCGACTTTTAATTCACAATATTGCCCCAAAAGGGTGAATATACAGCTTATGAAAACGTATTGCTGCATGGTGAAGCATTTTTGCCGTCTGAGAACACGGTGAAAGAGTCAGCAGCCAAATGTGCCGCCATCACCCAAATTGATACTTCGCTTTCACCCTGAAGAAACAGAAATCGTAGAATCCCGAAAGGAGTGCTCTTAACCGTGGACAAGCGGAGCACCAAGGTGTTTTGGAGGAAAGAAAAATACGGAACCGCAAATGCAATACCAAGAAAAAGAAAAGCCGCTTCTTGAGAAGGGGTTCAACAAACGCCAAAAGTAGTCAAATGTAGAAGAACCATCAGCACATCGGGAGGATGTTCGCAACACATTATTTCTTGAAGTCAAAGCAATTCATTGCCGAGGATATTGTTCAGATTTTGCGCGAGATGACCTCCGCAGGGCACAGTCCCAGCCTTGGCCAAGATACATTACCTTTCTGAGCGGTGAACCGACTCTGAATAGGCGCACAACCGATACTTCCCACTCCCGTATCCGAACATCAGGACTAAGTCGGACAGAATTCAAGAACTGTTCTCAAATACCCCAGTTTCCACATGTCCATATGTATAGCATAAAATCTCATACGTGAACGGTGAGCAGTAGTTCACCATAATCAAGATAAGGCTATAGCCCAAGAAGGCCACTGAAAATTTCGCACAGCTCTGCGTCTACACTGAACACCAGAAAATCATCTGTGCAAGCTATTCTGAATAGAATTCCTCTCAATAGGGAATTGATGAACCGCTGAAACGTATCTGGATCACCCTAATGCTGAAAGGTATATGCATATACCTTAATACCTTAACGGCGTTATGATTCCGGTGTTCTTTATATCCGCCGACTCGACGTAAATCTCAGTGTATTTTTTGCTAAGGTAGATGGTTCAAAAGACCACCGCCTCGTTCAGTGATGCACAGACGGCGGAGATTTGCGGAATTGCGTAAGAATCTGTAATGGTGGCGCTGTTAAGAAGGCGGGTGTCCTTTCCGTAGTGCCAGTCTTCGGGGAACGAAATTGGCCCCATGTACAGCGGCTATGTGTGTGGGCCTGACAAAGGTTAAACTCTTTTCATCTCTAGCACGTTCTTGAACTCTCTGATTGCAATCTTGTAGCAATGAGCCCGTAAAAGACAAATGCAGGAGTGAATGTACAGGTTTGAAGTGATAACATACCCGGTTAAATCGTGGCCGACTAGGGTAGGAACCTTGCGGGTTCTAGATTTATTGCACCCCTCTGAAAA